>VDFB02047230.1:45427-104744 GCA_007258455.2 Sequoia sempervirens | reverse complement strand
AATTCATTTAGCTCCATATAAGTTGAGTTCTGATCATGAGGCTCCACTTGCGAGCCATTAATGCCCTTACCATGTTCTCATTGGATGAGAAGCAACTAGCTTGTATGTCCCTGGAATAATAATGTTTTTGAAGTTGAAACTTCCTCCATGCAACATAATCACATTCTTACTTAGTTCGCTCTTCGTGGAGATGAATCTGAACTTTAGATTGGCAAGACCCTTATTTATTTTGGTCAACTTTTTCCTCCTAGGTTGTCAATACTGCATATTTTCTGTTGAGCGAACAATAGATGATAAGAATGTCCTCCCCCTCTAGATTTTAGCGGTGTATTTGTTCCAAAAAAGTCATTACGAGCAATAATGGGTATGTCCAACATTGAAAATATGTTTACTACAAATATCATAAATCCTGAAAGTATCAATCCTTGTAGCATACTTTGAGTAGATTTTTCAAATGTACATTTGAGTGCCAAAATAAATTTTTTGAAGATGGAAGCCTAAAATTTGCATGAAATTTCAGGTTCCAATTTGGTGACTCCACACTCTACACTATACCCTTTGATGGTGAAAACAGTGATGACACTATCATAAGAATCAACTACATTGGAATAGGTATGTTGCATGTTTGTATAATCCTTAGCTTTCTGAGTGTTGTTTACTTTGTTATGATTTGGCATAGGGTTCTTGTATATATTAAGATCCTAATTCCCAACTGGTACCTCAACATGTATGGTATTGTTTTCTATGAGGTCTTGGATGATGTTTTTGAGCCTCATGTAGTTTGTTGTTTTGTGTCCTTTGATCTTGTGGAAATCACAAAGGTCCTTTTCATTATACCTGGATGGTTTCTCTTACGGTTCTTGGTAGTTTTCAAAGTTAGGAAGTGTTATCAGATTTGACTCTACCAACTTTTTCATGATATTCTTGATGGCTTTAGGTAGCTATGTGTACTTGCATTTAGGATAGTTGTTCTTGTTAGGGGTTTTCATTTTGGTGTTATGGATTTGATTGTTCTGAGGAGGTGTTATTTGTTGCATTGTTGGCTGGATGTTAGCAAATTGATTCTTGTTCAGTCTAGGAGCACTTAGGATTACCTTAGCATCTACCACACCATCATTTGTCACATTTTTGTTCTTAGCCCAGACACAAAGCTTGTCATTTGAACTTGTTGATGGGTGGTTGTCTTTGTAAGCTTGAGTATTTCCCTATGATATTAGAGCTCTCTCGATGTTAAGGGCTCTAGGGACATGCTCGTCATAGGATGTGATGCACTACATTTTCAAGTGGAACAATAGATTTGGATCTAGATTGGCTACGATGATTCCCGCCCATTGTTCATCAGGAAGAAGCCACTTGCTTTTACTAGCTCTTTGTCTCCATCATTGTAAGAAATTAGCAAAATTTTCCCCTTGGTTTTGTCTAAGAGTGTATAATTCCTCTAGACTGGCGTCCATGTCTAGATTGAAGGAGAAGTGATAGATGAATTTGTCAATAATTTCTTGAAAATTTTTGATACCAAGAGGCATATGAGAAAACCAATCCATAGCAAGACCTGTTAAACTTTGAGAGAAGAGGCGCATCAAATATGAATCATTGTAAGCTACCTACATGCACATGATGTTAAATTCTTTGATATGATCCACAGGAATTCCTCTCCCTTTGTATTTGTCGAATTTGGAGAGTTCAAAACTAGGAGGGAATGGTACCATTGCAATGTTTTGATCAAATGGATATGGACACAAGTTCTGTGTATGGGGCTTCTTTTCCTTGCCATTGTGAAGGTCCTGCATTTCCTGTGAGAGCACTTTAAATTGCAATGCTAGATCATCTTGCAGGTTGGGTGGAGGAACATATGGTGGGATGATGGATGAGTTGTATGGGGTGTATGGTGGTGTAAGATTTGGTGAAGGTGATTTTGGTATCGATGTATATGTTCCTAATGTTTTTGGATTGAGGATGTTTGATTGAGGATAATAGGAACCTGGTTGCTATTTTTGGGCATACTATTGAGCTAGTAAGGATTTTTGTTGAGCTTCTTGTTGTTGTTGTGCCACTAAGGCTTGTTTTTGGGCTTGTTGTTGTTGATGTGCTACTAAAGTTTCTTTTTGAGCTTGATATTGTTGTTAGCATGCTGCTTGTTGTGCTGCTAAGGCTACTTTTTGTTGTTGTTGTTGTAATAAGGCTACTTGTTGTGTTGTTGCTTGTTTTTTGTGTTGCTATTGTTGTGTTGCTAGGGCTTGTTTATAGGCTTGTTGTGCTTGTTGTAAAGCTAAGGAATGCGCTTGTAATGTGGGATCAAGTGGTTGTTGAGACATCTATGGAGGATTATGGATATTGAGGTTTTGAGTGGGTAATGAATTGGTGATGAAATTTTGGGGATTCCCTTTGTTCAACATTCCTTGTAAGATAGTGGATTGAGGTGGAGGAATGTATGTTTGAGATCCTGTTTGATTTGGCATGGCAAAGGGAATTGTGGGAAAGGATGAGGATGGTGCCATTAGATTATGCAATGTAAATGACACACTAGGACCTTGAGTCCATTGGTTGAAAATATTTCCTTGTCCCATATTTGGAGGATTCCCTTGTGTTAGGTATGTACTACTCATGTTGACAGGATTCATTGCCAAGGGATTGCTTTGAGATGGGTTGATGTGTTTTGCGAAACCCATGGTATTGATGAAACTATTGGAGGATTGGGTAAGGATGTACTTGTTTGCTTCAAGGGTTGACTCTTTGGTATGGTATTGATATGCCCTTGTGCAGTGTTTTGAGATACCTAATCCACACTACTTTGTGTGATGGTAGGAACACTTGTGGTACTCATGGGTATAGATGAAGAGGGATTTCCTCAATATGTCAAAGTTTTGGTTGAGTAATGAAGATCAAGAGATGTGTATATTTGTTTAGGATCTTTAGGAATAGGAGGAGCACCAAAGCTAGGTGTTCAAGTGGTTGTGTTAGATGGAGGATTGGTTTCAAGTGTTCCCACAAGTGTGTTGTTTTCAAATGAAAGAGCATGACCAAAGTCTTTAGCAAGGCTTGTTGCAATACTGGGAATGTATGTCTGATTTAGCCCTAGTGATGGGGTTGTGAAACCTTGTGTTAAATTCTATGCCACAAACATCGAGGAGATAGGAGCTACAATTTCAAAGTCTTGATGTTCCATAATTTCCTCCCTAGTGAGTTCAAATGGGTTTTTTGTGATATCTTCTATCACATATGGTCCTGATGGTGATGAAGGTTGTTGTAATGGTGTACCTTGACTTCTTGGATTGAATTATAAAGGATTTGGATCACTTGAGGTAAATGTCACTTTGGTTTTCTCCATGATTCTCTTGTGTTGAGATCTAGTCTTTACCATAAATGTTGTTATACCTTTGGGAGAGATGTGTTGTGATTTGTGATGTTTGAAATCTCCAATTGACTCAAATATAGGTAAAAGGGATTCTCTAAGTATTTTGGGAGAAATGATGATAGTGGGGGATGAGAATATGAGTGATGTGGAGAGTGATCTTTGCAAACATTTTGGGACAACACTTTTGACTTACTCTTGATGTTTTGATGTTAAGGTAAAGGATGTTTATGAACTTGTAAATCTTTAGGGTAGACTCGTGACCTTCAAGATGAACTAGTTCAAGGATGATAACTAACTTGTATAAATGCGTGGAAAAGGATGCATTTCATATACAAAATAGCCAAGTTAGGGGGTTAATTTGATTTGATATTTAAGTCAAAGGTGTTGGTGTATTCAAAATTTTGCAAAGTTGGGTGAAGTGAAAGATAAATTTTAATGAAGGGGTGAGTAAGATGTTTGACCCAATGTTGACTTAAAGTGAAGCTTTGTTTTGACAAGACCAAGGTAGTGAGAATAATGCAAGACCTCTAAAATGTTCAAATCATAAAGACCCAATGTTGACTTAGATGAGAGGATGGATGGGGATGTTTAGACCTACTCGGTTCCTCCTAGCTCGAGCATAAAAGTTTCTTAACAAGCGGTAATGATTACGATAAAGTATTGAGGCCCACTTCCTACTAAACTGTGAACTACGATACCTACATTTGCAATGACAGGATATAGGTCTTCCTCTATGAATTTTGATTATGTGGTGGATCATTTAGAGGAGTTCAGTATCGTGAAAAAGACTAGGATTTTGACTCCAAAAGAATGCATATAATTATGGACTGTTTCTTGAAACATGTCTGTAGAAGTTTGCTACCAACTTGTCTCTATTCTTGTGAAGTGTTGAAAGATGTTTCTTGAAATCTTTTGGACTAATATGCCTAAGTTTAAAATGATGACTTGTTGACCTTACTTTAGGGATCTTGACTTTACGTGAGATCATGTAGAAATAGTTTAAGTTTATGGAAGAAAGGAAGATATTTATTGCCACACGGGTGGTGGTAATGTGGGCCTTCCAACCTCAATATTAGCTTGTTCCTCTTCTTCATCTAAAATGGTTTTTATGTTTCTCCACTGGGTATTTGTTTCTTTTGTTTCAAAAGTGAAGCTTCTCAAATTGCTAATAATATTGGTTTGTTCTTTGTTAATGAGTTCAAATTTTGGTTGAATTATAGCACCTAGAAGATGAGGTTGTTCAACGGGAGAAATCAACATCCAAATAGTCATGTGGGGTTTATTTGTCAATTTACCTTTCTTAATGAGTTTATTTTACCACAATCACTTGTCTGGATTAAGTTTTCAAACTAAATATTTATGTCAAAAACACCATAACTTTCATAATGTCCATTTTGTGAGAATCATGAGGTTAAATCCATAAGTTCCTATGTTGTCTTTGGAAAATAGGGATTTTGATATGTCAAGATATTTAGAAATCTCTAAGGATAGAATTTTAGGATAAGCAACAATATCTAGGCTTTTTTTTCAAGAGGTATCCATATTTAGGCCAAAGTGTTTGAAATTTTGAGAGAGATAGTGAATGTTTGTTTTTGCATCATTTTGGAACCAAACAAAGAATTAAAATGACTCACAATCATTACAACCCTAGGTTCAAAATGGCTATATTTGTTGATTCCTCACTTGCATTTATCTAAACACTAAATAATGTGAACAATTAGATATTTGGTGAAATTAGCTCCCCTCCATGACACACACTTCTCAGGAGCACCAAATCTGAAAATCCTTAAAATATGAAGATCAAAAGGATTTTTCTATTTCTACAATTGAATAGTACAAATGTGGGGCGACTTCAGAATGACCATTCTTGCACCAACAAATATTAAGGATCTTTGGCTTCTAAATAAGGCTTCATAGTAAGGGCTTCCAATTCAGAGGGTACAATAATAATCTCCATCAAGAGGTCTCCCAATCCTTAGAACAAGGGTTTTACACATCATAAAGATACTGGGGGAGTGCTATCATGTAACACTTCCTGTTGATCACAAACTTTCCTTGCAATCACAAATTTATATAGCGGTTTGGAAGAGCTTGGCTTTAGCTCATTACCGCTTGGGTCATTCCCTCCTTTCAAAGCAGGGAGGTAGGCCCTCTAAAGATAAAAAATAGAGAGGAAGTACATCCATAGTTTGATCATCTTCATTCATATGAACAAATAGAGAAAACACACCATGCCTTTTTCTCACACTCGCAAAGGGGTTCATTTTTAATCCAAATTGATAGTGTAGGTGATTATATAGAGTGTTGAAGAATGTTTCTATTTCTCAAGGTCACCAAATGGCATGATATAATTACATACACATTCAAGAACAATGTTGTAAATCAGTAAACATAACAAATAGTTGTAAATTTTAACCCCTCAAAGCAGTGATGAGTTCGTTTTAAGCACCAAATGAAATATGAAGTTGTCATGTTCAATTTTAAACCCAAAATATAATGATGAGATGAGGGTTCAATTTTAATCCTGTTTGAGCATTCGTTTTAAACCCAATGAAAATTTAGTGTGTCTCCTAAAGCAGAAAGTAGAAAGCATAAAAGCTGGGTTATAATTGCCCCAAAGCGTTAAACACTTGTTACAATCACAAAATTTTAAGATAAGAAAGCTTTTTTTACTTTAGCTCCATGTTGTTTGACCTAAAAAACCCTATTAGTCTAACAACCAAAAAATAGTTAGAAGTTTATCAGTGATTTGATGAATCGAGAGAATTAAAGCACATTTCAAAAAATGATCATAAAAATTCTTACCTTGGTTGGGTGTCACTGCACACGATAGCGTCGTGATTTGAAGTTTTGGTGTCACTCTGGTGAAAATGGGCATCACGCTGCAACAAAAATAGAGAGCACAATAGTGTCAGGATTTTTTTGGGTGTCGCTCTAATGAATTTGGGGGCATCACCGTTTGAAGTCTTCAATACCTCTATATTAAATTAGTGTCACCATATTTTAAATTAGCACCAATGCATTTAATCTGTGCCATTATTTCAAAGTGAGATAGTGTCGCTATATGGCGATGCACTTCAAATGCATCGTTGTATTTGATTTGGGCATCGCTATATTTGTAAAAAAACAAAACAACTAGAGTTTAAGCTCAAAAATTGATTAATTGACATTTTTTTCCTCCTAGCGCAAAATGTGAGACAAGGATTGTCAGGGTGGGTTGATTATGCTTGATCCATATTGAATCAAAGCATAACTTAGCTACTACACCTCAATCACAAACAAGATCATTCAAACTGAAAGTTAAACTAAGCATTTATTGAAACTGAAAACTACAAACTATGAAAATGGTTAAATTCCTACTCTAACCCATTTGAAACTTATCCTATTTTGGAATTGGTGTCTTGTTGATGTGGAACAACCCTTTTCCAATCCCGTGATTAGTGAGATTGTTTCAATCGATTCTATGAAAGAGAATTGATGAAACCATTGTGATAAATTGATGAAAACCTAATTTTATGCTAAATTTAACATGATGCAAGCTAAATTAACATGATTTTAGGCTAAAATTGATCTAAATATGCAATTTCTAAGCTAATCTAAGATAGTTCTAAGCTAAAAGATGGAAACCCTAATTTATGAAAAAACTAAGATGGATGCATGGAAGCCATTAATGGATGTCTTAAGCTATTTATGCAACTAAAATGAACTAAATTAAGCTAAAAGTGAGTAAATTGAGAGTGTGGATGCAAGTGAATTCAACAACATGAATTTGCAATTGAAATATGGATCCATTTGTCTCCAAATAGTGTTTTATTTATACAAGAGCAAATGTGAAATGGAGAGTTGAGATCAAAAATATTTAATCAACGGTCTAAGATGGAGGAAATAGAAGGAATGGATCAAGGATTATCATCAACAAATGAGAATGCAAGATGAAAAATAATCAAGGGCTCACATTTGTTTCAAACAAACACACTTTTGACCTACACACACAGGTCACCAGGTGACTTGCTCAAGAGGTTAAAGGTTTATGTTGTTCAAGAGGCCAAGTGAGATGGTTAGAGGAGAGAGAATATTCTTTGGAATATTCTCATGGGTGAGGATAAAGGAATTTTGCAAATTAAAACAAATTTTTAATTGTGCAAAAAAGGAGATAAGGGATATTCCATGGGAATATTCCCCTTTTGGAGGAAAATTAGTTTAATTGTTAATTAAACAAGGTTTAATTGCATAGTTAGGGGATTAGAGGAATTTAAGTGTTTTTCATTAAATTAAACGATTTAATGAATGGGGGAGAGATAAAATGATATTTAATTAAATAAATTAGGGTTATTTAATTAAATAAGATGACTTAGGAAATTAAATTGAATGTTTTAATTTATTTAATTTAATGAGATGAAGTGTTAGTATGAAAGGAGGTGAATTGACCCAATTTGATGAATTAGGTTAAATAAATGAAAATGAAGCAATTAATTAATTAGCTAGGATAATTCAACTAATTGAGTGAAAAAAGGATGGATTCGAAGAGGAAATGATGTTAATAAACTTGATTCAAGTGTATGATATCGTTTAGGACAGTTTTCAGTGTCTACACCTAAAAACCTAAAATCTACACAATCTTCCTTCTAACCACAACCTTAGAATTAAATACATATATCTTTGACTTTTGTTTATTTATCTTCTTCCTTGACACTGAAGAGTATACGTCTAGCACCCATTTTACCTTTTTAACTTCAGCAAGGTTTACTTTCCCATATAGCAAGGTTTTGGCTCTTTTAAATACCAACCAAATCTTCAAGGAAGCTTATGTATTTTCCAATTCCAATAATTAGCAACCTAAAAGGGGTTGGCCAATGAAAAAGAGAAAGAAATTTAGCTTTCCCCCTACACTTTAGGTTCTGCAAGACCTATGAGGTTGATCCCACAATGCACTTATAACATTCCTTCAAAATATTTCCACATACATTGCATATTAAGCAGATACATTTTCATATTTATGATTCGACAAGTGACAATTTGCAAGAAATTGGAAAATTCCTTACACCTTTATAACTTGGAGTAGAGAATGGGAAATTTGAATGAGAACTATAATAACCATCATCATTATGAGTATGATTTTAATTAAATGAATTATTCTTTGACATGATCTGACTGATCATATATTTTTGAGTTCACTTAATACATAGAACAGTGCATTATCCTAAGGTGACAGGGTCAAATTCACAACAAACTATAATGCAATAACAATGGCATTTGACATTTGTAGACTACAATGTATTTGCATTACAAATTCATAACTCAAATTTTGTAGATAGAACGTACTTAAATATCCCATGACTTAACACACAAACCGATGACTGTAATAAAGCATTTTAATCAATTACTTGAATTGAAGTAGAAATGAAAACACACATCCAACCATGTTAATTGGAGAACAATAAAACAATCTTTAATCATTTCATTGTTGATTCATGAATGAATACACATCAGACAATCTACTTGAAATTTTCCATTATCAATTTTCAAATGCTATAATTGTTGCAAAACATTTAAGCTAACTGTGAATACAGGCTCATAACCTAAGACTTAGTGAGAAATTCTATATCCTTGTATGCTTATTAAACTTCATGAAAATATTTGCTAAGACTATCTGAGATCAACCAAAAATCTTCAAAGACCCCTGCACAATAGCCTTGAATTCCCTTTTATAAGATTAAGGGATCAAACAAGCTTCAGGCTATTGGTCGATCACATTACATTTCAATTTGTATTTCAAATTATTTCATTTCATTTCGACCCCCAAGTAGTTACATTTACACCTCAAGAAATGGGGGGAAAATACAAAAGGACAAAAACTTGCAAAATCCTATTGAACTTGTATCCTCATTGTTTGAGGATTCCACATCATCACATCATTTGACAAAGAGTATGAAATATGAAAGCAGAAGACAAAATAAAGCAAAGATAATAACTTGGTTGGATTACCATGTGCATTTTCAAATTGAGAGGATATAGATTTTTTTTAAATATTTATTTCAAAGGTCGGACCTATATTATACCCGACCATGCTCTATATCCATCTCACCATCCCTATGGCTTATTCAACATATTTTTCCATCCAATTCATGTATTTTTCCTCTATGGGCCAATTAATATCTGATAGTTTATGCACCTTTATGTTATATGCACTATATCTTGCATCAATTATCACACATGCCTGTTTCAACCTTGATGAAGTTGTCAATCAAGAAATTAAGTACTGAAAAGTCTAGATTATCATCAACATCATCATCTGGGGACACATGGCTCTCTGATGTTTTAACAAGGCTTGCCATGAGGCATACTCTATTATTTCTCCATCCTCATTAAGGATTTTAGGTACACCTTGTTCTTCCATATCCCTGAAGGATTTCATTTTACCTTACAGTTTCCCACCAATTATTTCAAAGAAACTCGTGACTTCACCAATGGTTTCAATTCCTTTGATTATGTCAAGAAGATGTGTTGGAGCTTCAAAGTCTCCCTTTTCATTTTTTTGAATCTCCTTTAGACTATTCAATCTGTTGCTCCACTTATTTCCGGTGCTCATGAAAACTTCTTGGGCATGTTGAAACTTTCCATATGCTACATGGATACCTTTATAGGTTAACCATGTGGTTTATGCCTTAAGATCAACTTTGGATGATATGTAACTTAGGATACCTTTAGCCATATCCTTAGTAATATTACTCATTCCTTCTTGAAGCTTGTTCTTCTCATACTTAGCTGCTTAGAGCTCCTTTTTCAGTGCATCAATCCTCAATTTCAGGGTATCTTTATCTTGTTGTGAAGTACCAAATGGATAAGTAGGAAAGGTCTTCTGACTTTTCTTGGCCATAGTGGCTTTCACTTTATTATACTCTTCAACTAATTTTTTGTGTTTATCTAACAATTTCATATATCTGGCCTGAGTAATTTCTACAGTGTCAACACTGAACATAGTTGTGTGCATTGTTAACCTTGCAAATTGTGGAGCTGTCATCTGTAAAGCTCTTCCTATGATCAAATCTCCTAAGAGGCTAGTCATTGTTCTACTGAGTCTGCACCTCCTTGAATCTGGTGTTAATGACCAAATGGCTAGTGCATGTAAACTGGGGTTGAACCTTGAGCAAAAAGTTTTCTCATCAAAAGTTTCTTCAGACACCATAGAATTTTGGTCATTCCTAATTGCATATAGAGCGATTATGGAAGATAGGTTCCATCCTAGAATCACTAACATCCCATTGTCTTTCACCAATATTCTAGCCTCAATGGGATTCATTTTCTCAAATTTTTGAACAATCTCTTCTTCAGTCTTCTTTCTGATCTCTTCCTGTTGTGAGGGATCAAATCCCTCTTGTTCCTTTTGTATCATATCATTTATTTCTTGAGCTTTCAGCTCAGCTATAAATTCTCTAAATTCTCTGGTTGTCACAAAAGAATCATCTTCTAGAAATTTGGCACAAGCTAGAAGCCTTGCATCATTATCCTAGCTTTCATCATACTGCCAAGGTACTAGCCTATCATCTAGAATGAATGGTTCCATTACTTCTCCAACATCAGGGTATGAGAATTCATGGTTTATTCTTTTCTCAATAGGCATTGATTCAACAGACAATTGTTGTACATCCCTCTCAACACCCTATGTTTCAACAACAATTACAAAAGGTAACTCCATAACAAGAATATCCTCAATATCCATTGGTTGTTGCTGCATTTCTAATGCTATGGGATCCTCTGGTTGATCACCAATTTTTAGTAAATGCTCTTGCAAAGAAATTTGAGCCAGCTGCTCTCCTTGTTGCACCTTCTCTAGAAAAGTACCATCACTAAAATCACTAAGGATCAATTCCATCCTCTTAAATTTTGTCAATGATGTGCTTGTAAGGGTTTCATAGTAGGAATTCTTTGTAAAAGCCCTATGATCAACCTCAAAAAATTTCATCCAAACTCTCCCTCTATCCCGTACAATAGCTAATGTTTGTGGGTTTCTTATCACATCCTCCTTGAAGTAGAAAGCACGAGGTCCATATCTTGAGATTCCCCTTTTGATATTTTCACTATCAATGAGCCCTTCTGGATCAAAATTTCTAGTAGGGGTTGTATGCATTCTCAGATTATTTATCATTATGCCAAACACCTCATATGATTCCTTTGTAGTGACACCAAAACAATCAAAAGAGAAAGTTGTTTCATTAATAGAGGCCTTTCTAGATAACGTAAAATTATCTGCATCACTATTATCCATTTTCCACATTATTTCAGTAAAATCCATCCTATTAGAAACAAACCTAGGCAATAGATGTGGCACCATAGTAGTCCCATAACACCTAATGACTATGAAATTGTCATACAAATACTAGTTTCCCCAATTGCACTCATAATTGGGTTCATCACCACATTCTCTTGGTCTTAACAATGCTTGAATTGTCTTAAAAATTATGTTAGCTAGCCCCAATCCCATTTGTACCAAAATAGTATGCTTTATGGTATTGCAGAATCCAACATATTTTGAATTTGGGCAATGCAAATCCCAGATGTATGTCCACATTTGGCATGAAATCTATGACCCTTTTCATCCACTTGTCTTAGTTTCACGACTTGGCCAAAAAACTCCCTTCCCTAGTATAACAACATATGCATCAGTAATGAATAATTTCTAAATGTCAATGGGGTTTTTCTTTCTTTCAACCTTATCAAGTAATAGTGCAATTTCTCAGCAACTCGGTGAGCATATTCAAACAACTTGTGCTGGTTTTTATGTTGAATATCCATGATCATAACTAACAAGGATGGCGTTACCCTTCCATCACACTTCACTCCAAGCACCTGACACAACATAAAGTATGTGTATCTAAAATAATCTAAAAATTCTTCACAATCCAATGGTTCAACTTATTTGATTGCAAACACAAAGCCCTTCTCTTGTCTATGATTTGGTAGTTCACCTCTTTTGAACCCAACCCTGTGTTCAACATATTCTTTCTACAACTTTTCCATACTAATCTTTTCATTAGCATCAGGGTTCATTCTAAAAACCTCTATGGATTTACTTCTTTTTATTTCCAAATTTTTTTACCATATGTTTCTGTGATTACGCTATTGACATCATCATATCTATTTTCTAGTTGCAACATCAAATCTACTTCCACAAAAATATTAGGGACAACCAATTCCCCAAATCATAACCCCAAACATTTTGATCAAGATGTGGAGCATCTCTTCTTTTGAAAGTGTACAAGAATAAATACCATTGAGGCTTTGCATGACAATGTCACCAATTCCTATTGTAAGGTCCTTGAAATTAGTGGTTAATATTCCTTCCCGGGTGGCCTTCTTGCTGCTTGACTTAGAATCTACCAGCAGAAACTTGTCCATGAAATGGACATGTCCTTTGGTTGACCCTTTTTCTTCTCAATTCCTTCAAATGTTTAGGGTGGGTCATGGGAGACTTTCTATGTTTTCCTCTTGGGTGTGGTTTTTGAGGACAACGACTCACCAGGATGACTCATCTTGACTTTCCTAGGGCTTTCTAGTTTGAATTCAAACTAGGTTTTGGAATTGATATTCTATACTTGACAATTTAAACTTAAATTTAAATAAAATTCTACCCTTTTTCTTTTATCCCAATTAGAAAACTACACTTAATCAAGAAAATCCAAGAACCCTAATTCACCCTTAAAAACAACCCATAAATTTTGATTTAATGTGCCAATTCTTGCAAAATAATAAGAAAAACTAGTGGGATTTGATAACATCTTACCCGAGAAAAACTCTTCTACAAATTTTCTTTGGCCTTGGCTCTAGTCACTCCGAACTCTTCTTCAACTCCTCAAATGTCAGAATGAGAAGAGAATGCAACCATAGATCCTTTTACATGAATTCAGTTGAGTACGCTCATCATTAATGGTGCAAGAAGGCTCGTGCAAGTGAAAAATTACTCCATCAATTGGTCATTCTCATTTGAATTCAAGCCATTGATTTTCTCATGTGAAAACTTCATCCAATGACTCACATCATTCCACAATCTCCATGGGGCCCTTCTGGCGATTTGATACATACTTTGATGATGAGTTAAGAAGCTACCATGTGTACCTCTTCATATTCTATGATTATCGCTCATCACGTCTTCCAATTTTTCTTTGGGACCTCATCAAGCGATGGTTGAGAAGCCAACGATGAGATATTGGCCATTGATCTTGATTGCCAGAGGATCCTAGCTGAAGACATAAATCCTATTGCTCATCACTTGTTCACTTTTCATTGAGCAATCTTAACCCACAATACACCAAGCCTGTGCAATGAGGAGAAACTCCACCCATCGCCGATTGTAGGTTCCCTTTTGGAAAGCATGAGACAATCGAAGATAATGATAAGGCCAGTGATGGGTTAAATACTTAACTACATCACTTATCGAGGGTTGCTTTCTAGCGGTGACAATGTAACATGCGATGGGAAATGAACCTAACACGGTAAGAAAGATAGTGATTTGCTCACCATGGGATGGACATGGGATAGTCTTAAGGAACATTTGATGAGAAATGAACCACCAGCGGTAAACTTAAGTGGTGCTAAAATGCACGTGGTCAAAATATGTTCTTAAAAAAGGACTTCCTAGGTTCGACAGGTAACCAAAATATTGGGGCCGGTTAAACAATGATGATAAAGACCATAAGATGCCACTTAATTAACTGGTTACCTGATGTAACTGGTAAATGAGAGAACATAAGCCAAAGGATAACCAACGGTGAAAATGTAAATAAAATCTTAAACCCTTGACCCTAATGGCAACAAGATATGAGCAATCAGAAATGTGACCATGAAATTGAAGGGACCATAAAGATTTTAGGGTTCTACCAATGGCTCCGACTAGGGATGTATGCCTCCTATAGGCATAACAAGATCTTAGATCTATGGATAAGTAGACCAAGCACATGGGGACCAAAAATAGGAGCTTGTCCAGACACGACAAGTAGGTGGAATAAAAAGGAAACACACCTAACCTATACACAAAATTTACCACACTGTATTATATGTACATGGAAGGATAACCTATTTCAAGAGAAATAGGGTTTCAAGAACTGTCCATTTACTGGAAGTTCAATAATTTCAACTATTAAGGACTACAAGAAATATGAGTCTTCTCCATTTGTATCAACAATTAGGTAAGGGCCTAACCACAAAGGATCAAACTTCCCATATTAACCTTTATCTTCCATCCTTGCATTCCACATTAAGACCATGCTTCCCAACTCAAAATTTCTTTCAATGGCCCTTTTGTCCTATAGGTGCTTAACTTGCAATTGTAGCCTCTCATTTCTTTTATGAGATTCTCTTCTAGTTTCATCAACCTCAATCAACTCATCCATCCTATGTTGCATCTCATCACAAATGTCACTATCATATTCTTGGACAAATTTGTACATCTTTATCAGATTGTTATGTGGTATTCTAGCCTCAAACCCATACACCATATTGAAAGGGGATTGTCCAATGACCTTCACAGTAGTCTTGTCAACCCATAATGCAAGCTACAATTTTGAGTCCTAGGCCTTCTTGTTCTTCTCAATCACCCACTTGATAATCTTCATAAGGCTTTTATTGCTAGACTCAACTTGCCCATTCCCTTGGGGGTGATATGGGGATGAATGAGACATGCTTATGCCATGCTAGTTACAAAAATAAATAAATTCCCCAAATCTAAAACATATGGCATTGTCAGAAATAGTTCTTTCAGGAACCCCAAACCTACTCAAAATATTGTTCATCAAAAAATTAGTGACAAATTTACTAGTAGCTTTCCCAGTAGGAATGGTTTCAACCCATTTTGTGAAGTAATCAGTTGCAACCAGAACCCATACATGTCCTCCACTGGACTTCTCAAACATTTCTCCAAATAAAATCAATGCCTCATTGTTGAAATGGAGCTTGTGCTAACACTGGCCTAAGTGGTAAGTTTCTTGAGAACTTTAATTTGCCAGTGAACCTCTAAAGAGCATCACATTTCTTTACAAATCTATGTGGATATTTGAACATGGTCGGCCACCAAAAACATACTCCCAATATCTTATGGGTGGTGGTCTTATCCATGTAGTGACCCCCAGAAGCTCCTTTATGCATTTCAATCAGTAGATCTTCTGCTTGATCCCCATCTACACACCTAAACAACATACCTTCGGGGATTCTCCACCACAATTCACCATCGATAATAAAATGCTTGATTGTTTGCAACTTTAGAGTTCTTTTCTCATTGTGATGCAAACCATCAAGGAACTGCATGATCTATAGATATTCAACAATTCTTTTGTACCACCCGCAGGTCTACATGTCGCATATGGGTGCAACATTTTCATGCTCAACTTGGTTTATTTGATTAGCCTCCAAATTTGTCACGTACATCAACTTGGCTAGACCTTGACCTCTCACCAGCTTGGTAATCTAGATATCAATGTTGAACTCTTGAATCCTTATATTGATCCATCTGCACAGATGACCTATGGTCTCTTGTTAAGTAAATATATCTTTGACTACTATTGTTTGTAATGCCCCGTCTCGTAACCTAAATAATTTTGCATTGACTACGATAGTGTAATAATTTATTTTTAAAAGTGTAAACATGAACTTTATTAATGCAAACATTCCCTAAGATACGCGACGACACACTACATGTAAATCCCATAATTAACATAAGTAACTAAACATAGCATGTATTTCATTCTCATAAACTTAAGAGCATTCATTCAATAACAAATAAATTACTTCATTAAAGATATAAAGAACAAATATGATTCTTTCTTACATTGCGTTTATAATAACATTTACAATACTCATTTCCAAATGAGGTAGGTCATATAAAATGTACAATTACATATTACAAAAGTTCTCCCCGATTACAATTGAGGAGTGATACAAGAATAAGGTTTCCACTAATACAAATGATAAATATGAGAAAGTACATTTTCACATACAAGCTCTCCATCCAAGAAGTACTCGTCGCCACGAACAAGAACTAGGGACCCAACAGTGTAAGGTGCACATTCCACCCAAACATGTGGTACCCGTAGGCCCACCCCCCATGCTAGGAGATAGTAGAAAGGTTCCCTAGACATAACCTACAAACCCTAGACTTAGATGAACCCAAAGACAAAACTATACAAGTACCAACTTAACTTAATGGTTACATTACTTCTAGAACTGAATGACCAAATATACTAAGTTCACAAGGATACTGCTACTATAGGTGGAGTGTCATCACAATGTTGCATAGGTTACCTAGGTGTTTCTTCCTAGGTTCTGACCCCCATCTTGGGTTACCTTGGTAACCTCTTACGAAACCCGGCCTCTCATGCAATCTGTTGCGGAATCCAATATCTTTCATAGTGACTAGATATTGATTTTTCCATTCCAGGCCTTTCTCGACTCATCCCCAAGTTTGAACTATCCCTTGAGTCCATGAGTGAGGCTTAATTAATCTAGTTAAAGATTTTAGACTACCTAATGTGTTGATTTAATTTTCACTGATTAACTAACTCTATAATATGAGTTACCCAGGCACCACTTTGTGTGCCGACCCTCATAAAGAGCCACTCCTCTAATAATAACACAAGGAAATTAATTCCACTAACTAAGGGTAGACAAGGTGCATATAAACTAACATAAAAAACCAACAATAAAACAATAGACATCATAACCTATTCATAGAACTAGGTGTCTAAAACCGAATAGAACCATGTGCACTACCCTAGTTAACTCAAAGGATTGTATTTTAAACAAATAACAACTCCCACATTAAACAAACTTATTTGGAAGACTTCTAACTCAATTGATTCAATTTACCCATAAACATGCACAAGAAAGATCATAACTTTAAAAACAATTCAAGTAATAAAATGATCTTTAATTCGGATTTTCTAAATCCATTTTCCATCTCAAGATAATAATGATTCTACTTGGACCAAAATATAATATCTTAATACAATTTCATTTTCAAACAAATAATGTATTAAAATTTAATTGTTTACTACAATTTCCCAATTATAATTAAATAATTATCATCTTTCTCTACAAAACATTTTATTTTAAAAACAATTCATTCCATTCTTATCTGTTAAAAAAATATACATATAGAATGTAAATATACAATTTTCAATATTTAAAAATTAAATATAAAATTTTCCAACAAATAAAATATATATACATATAAATTGTATATATACAATTTTCCATATATTAAAATTAAATGTAAAATTTTATAACAAATATATAATTAACATATATATATATATATTCTAATAATTACGAACTAAAATCGTGCAAACTAAAATTGATTTAAAAAAAAAAAATTAAAGCAATATTCGCCCGGGGTTTCATTGGGTTGTATACACAGCCGGCCCATATGGGTTGCAACTGTGTTGGCAGCCTGTGCGCTGCCTATAAGGGCAGCGCTGGCTGCCTCCATAGCGGTTGCCCTTCATGGGGCGGCTGTGGGGGTAGCCCCTGTGCCCCCCCTGCATACTCTATAAAATAAATTTATATTTTATTTTAAAATTTTTAAAAAAATGAATATTAAATTCGTGGATTTCAGACTTCCGTTATATGGATTTTAATCCAAAATTTTGACCAATTTCACTTATACGGCGATTCCTAATTTTTATTTTAAATAAAATTTCTATGAATACTTTACATAGCTTCAGAGACATATTTTAAATAAATATGCATATATATATATATATTCAAATGTATATATATATATATATATATATGTATATATATATATATATAAAAACAATAAACCAAAGAGATTGCTAGGAAAGAGCAATTTTTTTTTTATAAAGAATTTTCTATAGGAAAATTTAAATAAACAAGACAGAGGTTTCAATTTCTCATTTCAGATAGAGTGTTTTCAATTTCTGTAAAGAAGATTTCATTCACATTCTAAATTCTCAAAATCTTCTCTACAAGAAAAGTTTAGCAAAGTTCTTCTCAGAGGTTTCTTTTCCCCAAAATTTAACAGAGAACTTCATTTATAAATCTACTGGGATTTCTTTTGTTTTCTATTGAGAATTTTCTATTGTTTAATAGTAACCTTTTGGGTTGCTCTTTGATTTTACTATAAAATTTTGTTTTGAAATTTTCATAAAGAGGTAACAAATTTTCTACAGAATATTTCCAACAAAAATTTACTGAGAAGTATAGAAGCTTCAATCTAAATTATTTCTTCTGGAAATTTTTCTATTTTACAAATTTAACAAAACAAGTACAAAAATAAATCTTAATACACACAATCTTTTCAAATCTCAAAACAAATAACTAAATAGCAAAGAACCTGTTTTCCTGTAGCTTAAAGAATTGATAGTTGAAGAAAAGTTTTGCCTGCTGCATGCAACTTCCAAAGCCCTTTACAATTCTTCACTTTTCAAAAAGGATGCAAATTACTGAACAAAAATAAACCCGAAATCTTCTTCCAGAATTCTAAAACCAAAAACCTCGAAAATAAAAATCACAATTTTTTTCCAGCAATTGTCTCTTCCTTTTTCTTTTCCGTGAAATCCCTTCTTGCCTTTTTAATTTTGGCAATATTCTCTCCAAGAAAATCCTCAACAAGAATTTGCATTTAATTTTTCTAACACACATGGCAAATCAAGAAAATATCTTCTAACAAACTCACATATATTTTCTTCTAACAATTATCAAGAATTTATTTTATTTTATTTAATTTAAAATTTTAACAACTAATTTCTTTTTCTTTAAACAAATTTAAAATTCTCATTCCCACAAAAACATTTAAACAATATTTAATCTATTCACTCAATAAAAGGAAATTTAATCAATTAATTTATTTATTTAATAAAATAACTTTAATCACAATGACTAAATTATCTTACCAAATAAACTAATTTAATTAATTAAATAAAATAAGAAGCTTTTAACTACAATATTTAAAATTAATTTAAATAAGCATTAAATTACAAAGAACATTAATCTAACATTAAATTCACAAAATAAACATTTCATAACAAATAACAAGGTAAACTTAGACGTGACAACCAAACATACCAGACCTAAACTGACGACATACAATGACTAGGAAAAAAATTGTTACTATCTCCCAATCAACATTACCGTTGAGTCTGGACACGCTCAGACCTATGAAACCAGGTGGAGTCAGTGTCATGTACCTGCAATCCTACAATCAGACATATAACATACATGTATATAATCCATAATTCAAACACACTGTGAGGAGAAAATCAAGGAAATCACAAGGCACTCGCAAGCAAATGATGCAACTCTGTTCTCCTCACCAATACAATATCACATCGAACTGACAAAATAAATATCAATTAATCTACCATAACATATATAGCAATAACATCTCAAGTAAAAATCTATGCTAACATAAAGTATGTTAGAAATAATCACCACCATACAATGTATCATCACATGACAAAATAAATCCACCATCGCTCTAATGTCAGCGATCAATACATCAAAACAAAGTACCAGGGTCTATCAAAGTGAAAACATACTGTCAGAAAACATAAGCAAAATCAAGGGGTACTACATCCTCCCCCACTAGGATCAGACTTACCCCAGGAAGCCTGCAAACAAATAATAGATAACACACACATCTAGAATACGTCCTCCCAAGAAATAGAAGACTCGCCACTAGGATCCCATTGGATCTATACCCGGTCAACATCTCGACCCCTGAGGATCAACTCCCGATGTTGAAGGATGTGCACGGTTTCCAAAGAATGATGCTAGTCCTCCACTAGAAACCTCTCCAACTACACCCTGGTGCTCGACCTGGTGGTTATCCACTGTGGTAAACACCCTATGTGATTTGCCTGCATCTCCTACTATCGACTCTAAAGCTCGGTCTCTTACTGAACCCAGAAGTGCCCTTCTAAGGACACTGATGAGCAATGTGACCCTGTTGGCCACAAGTAAAACATTCTATACTCCTTTTGAATCCTTTATCACCTGAAGGTACACTAGACCGTGGAAAACTACCTCCACTAACTGTAGACTGAGAACTCTATGTAGGCTGATCTAAACGATCACGTTGAACTCGCTGCCAACTCTGATCTCTCTCATTCTGAAAGCAACCACCATCATGTTGAGACTGAAAACTGTTACCCCTGCTGAGGCTGAGTATTCTTATTCTTCTATGGATTACGCTGCTACTGCTACTACTATCCACCCTTAGTGGGTGTCTGTTGGTTCCTAGAGGAACCTCCTGTCTGTATCTAACCACCTCATGGACCAAAACCTGCTATAGGTGCACTACCTATCTAGACACCTGTATGTCCACCAAATGCCAGAGTCAGATTCTCTTCCACATGCACTTTCTCAATTGCAGCCTCCATAGTCTTCGGTTCGAAGACTCTAACTCCTCCACTAATACAAGTGTTCAACCCCCTGATAAAATGTTGTACCAACATCGCCTCATCATCTCCAATTCCTACATATTGTTTGAGCTCATAAAATTTGTGCTCATACTGCTCAACAGATAATGCCATCTGTCATAAATCATGAAACTCATCAGCTCATCGTTGCCTCCAATGCTCAGATAAAAAAAATGCTCTAAATCTTTCTAAGAACATTTCCCAAAAAACTGACCCAATCTCCAAATGGAGCTTCTACTCCTCCAAACACCACCAAGTAGAGGAAAACCTCTCAGATGCATGATGACGCATCTAGCTCGGGCATTGCTACCATATGGGTGCATAGAAAACATCTACCCAAGTCTAATAACCAGGTCTCTGCTTCTAGACCACCACCTGTGCCATCAAATGTAGGAGGGCGTGCCCTCAACAAATCTCTCATATGCCCTGCAACTATGGCATCCTGCTCAGTAGTACTAACTATCCTCCTAGGAGATCTATCACATTCCCTAACCACCTCCTGTTCAACTTCCTATCTCGGACCAAGTCTGGCAAGTACCTCTTCTAGTAGGGGATGCAACTGTGCTCCCTCAACCTCTGGCTGAATCGGAATCCATTCCCCACTTGTCTGTTCCAATTGAGGACCCAACTGTTCGGCATGCACTCACGTGAGAGCTTTGAGGAGGAGGAGGGATTTGGCCCATGACCTCTACCACGATCTACTAGGCATGACCCTACACATAAAACAAAAAGAACAAGTCTTAGATACAAAATAGACAAGGCTAACAGAAAATAATACTACCTAGTCTAACATCTAGGTCAACCTAATGGGCTCACAACTACCCAGAGCATCCAGTGTTAGAACCTTTGCTCTGATACCAATCTGTAATGCCCCGTCTCGTAACCTAAAGAATGTTGCATTGACTACGATAGTGTAATAATTTTTTTTTTAAAGTGTAAACATGAACTTTATTAATGCAAACATTCCCTAAGATACGCGACGACACACTACATGTAAATCCCATAATTAACATAAGTAACTAAACATAGCATGCATTTAATTCTCATAAACTTAAGAGCATTCATTCAATAACAAATAAATTACTTCATTAAAGATATAAAGAACAAATATGATTCTTTCTTACATTGCGTTTATAATAACATTTACAATACTCATTTCCAAATGAGGTAGGTCATATAAAAATGTACAATTACATATTACAAAAGTTCTCCCCGATTACAATTGAGGAGTGATACAAGAATAAGGTTTCCACTAATACAAATGATAAATATGAGAAAGTACATTTTCACATACGAGCTCTCCATCCAAGAAGTACTTGTCACCACGAACAAGAACTAGGGAACCAACGGTGTAAGGTACACGTTCCACCCAACCATGTGGTACCCGTAGGCCCACCCCCCATGCTAGGAGATAGTAAAAAGGTTCCCTAGACATAACCTACAAACCCTAGACTTAGATGAACCCAAAGACAAAACTATACAAGTACCAACTTAACTTAATGGTTACATTGCTTCTAGAACTGAATGATCAAATATACTAAGTTCATAAGGATACTGCTACTATAGGTGGAGTGTCATCACAATGTTGCATAGGTTACCCAGGCGTTTCTTCCTAGGTTCTGGCCCCATCTTGGGTTACCCTGGTAACCTCTTACAAAACTCGACCCCTCATGCAATTTGTTGCGGAATCGAATATCTTTCATAGTGACTAGATATCAATTTTTCCATTCCAGGCCTTCTCGACTCATCCCCAAGTCTGAACTATCCCTTGAGTCCATGAGTGAGGCTTAATTAATCTAGTTAAAGATTTTAGACTACCTAATGTGTTGATTTAATTTTCACTAATTAACTAACTCTATATGAGTTACCCAGGCACCACTTTGTGTGCCGACCCTCATAAAGAGCCACTCCCCTAATAATAACACAAGGAAACTAATTCCACTAACTAAGGGTAGACAAGGTGCACATAAACTAACATAAAAAACCAACAATAAAACAATAGACATCATAACCTATTCATAGAACCAGGTGTCTAAAACCGAATAGAACCATGTGCACTACCCTAGTTAACTCAAAGGATTGTATTTTAAACAAATAACAACTTCCACATTAAACAAACTTATCTGGAAGACTTCTAACTCAATTGGTTCAATTTACCCATAAACATGCACAAGAAAGATCTTAACTTTAAAAACAATTCAAGTAATAAAATGATCTATAATTCGGATTTCCTAAATCTATTTGTCATCTCAAGATAATAATGATTCTACTTGGACCAAAATATAATATCTTAATACAATTTCATTTTCAAACAAATAATGTATTAAAATCTAATTGTTTACTACTATTTCCCAATTATAATTAAATAATTATCATCTTTCTCTACAAAACATTTTATTTTAAAAACAATTCATTCCATTCTTATCTGCTAAAAAAAATATACATATAGAATGTAAATATACAATTTTCAATATTTAAAAATTAAATATAAATTTTTCCAACAAATAAAATATATATACATATAAAATGTATATATACAATTTTCCATATATTAAAATTAAATGTAAAATTTTATAAAAAAATATATAATTAACATATATGTATATATATATATAATTATTATTCTAATAATTACGAATTAAAATCGTACAAACTAAAATTGATTTAAAAAAAAAAACTTAAAGCAATATTCGCTTGGGGTTTCATTGGGCTATATACACAGCCGACCCATATGGACCTTAGCTGTGTTGGCAACTTGTGCGCTACCTGTAAGGGCAGCGCCGACTGCCTCCATAGTCGTTGCACTTCATGGGGCGGCTGTGGGGGTAGCCCCTGTGCCCCCCCCTGCATACTCTATAAAATAAATTTATTATTTATTATTTTTTTAAAAATGAATATTAAATTCGCGGATTTCATGCTTCTGCTATATGGATTTTAATCCGAATTTTTGACCAATTTCTCCTATACGGCGATTCCTAATTTTTATTTTAAATAAAGTTTCTGTGAATACTTTACATAGCTTTAGAGACATATTTTAAATAAATATGCATATATATATATATATATATATATATATATATATATATAAACAATAAACCAAAGAGATTGCTAGGAAAGAGAAAAAAATTATTTATAAAGAATTTTCTATAGGAAAGTTTAAATAAACAAAAAAAGGTTTCAATTTCTCATTTTAGATAGAGGGTTTTCAATTTCCGTAAAGAAGATTTCATTCACATTCTAAATTCTCAAAATATTCTCTACAAGAAAAGTCTAGCAAATTTCTTCCAGAGGTTTCTTTTCTCCAAAATTTAATAGAGAACTTCATTTATAAATCTACTGAGATTTCTTTTGTTTTCTATTGTTTAACAGTAACCTTTTGGGTTGCTCTCTGATTTTACTATAAAATTTTGTTTTGAAATTTTCACATAGAGGTAACAAATTTTCTACAGAATATTTCCAACAAAAATTTACCGAGAAGTACAGAAGCTTCAATCTAAATTATTTCTTCCGGCAATCTTTCTATTTTATAAATTTAACAAAACAACTACAAAAATAAATCTTAATACAAACAATCTTTTCAAATCTCAAAACATATAACTAAATAGCAAAAAACCTGTTTTCCTGTAGCTTGAAGAATTGACAGTTGAAGAAAAGCTTTTCTTGCTGCGTGCAACTTGCAAATCCCTTTACAATTCTTCGCTTTTCAAAAAGGATACAAATTACTAAACAAAAATAAACCCAAAATAGTCTTCCAGAATTCTAAAACCAAAAACCTCGAAAATAAAAATCACAAATTTTTTCCAGCAATTCTCTCTTCCTTTTTCTTTTCTGTGAAATCCCTTCTTTCCTTTTTAATTTTCGCAATATTCTCTCCAAGAAAATCCTCAACAAGAATTTGCATTTAATTTTTCTAACACACATGGCAAATCAAGAAAATATCTTCTAACAAACTCAGATATTTTCTTCTAACAATTATCAAGAATTTATTTTATTTAATTTAATTTAAAATTTTAACAACTAATTTCTTTTTCTTTAAACAAATTTAAAATTCTCATTCCCACAAAAACATTTAAACAATATTTAATCTATTCACTCAATAAAAGGAAATTTAATCAATTAATTAATTTATTTAATAAAATAACTTTAATCACAATGACTAAATTATCTTACCAAATAAACTAATTAATTAATTAAATAAAATAAGAAGCTTTTAACTACAATATTTAAAATTAATTTAAATAAGCATTAAATTATAAAGAACATTAATTTAACATTAAATTCACAAAACAAACCTTTGATAACAAATAACAAGGTAAACTTAGACGTGACAACCAAACATACCAGACCTAAACTGATGACATACAGTGACTAGGAAAAACCTCGTTACTATCTCCCAATGAACATTACTGTTGAGTCTGGACACGCTCAGACCTGTGAAACCAGGTGGATTCAGTGTCATGTACCTGCAATCCTACAATCAGACATATAACATACATGTATATAATCCATAATTCAAACACACTGTGAGGAGAAAATCACAGAAATCACAGGGCACTCGCAAGCGAGTGATGCAACTTCGTTCTCCTCACCAATACAATATCACATCGAATTGACAAAATAAATATTAATTAATCTACCATAACATATATAACAATAACATCTCAAGTAAACATCTATGCTAACATAAAGCATGTTAGAAATAATCACCACCATACAATGTATCATCACATCACAAAATAAATCCACCATCGCTCTAATGTCAGTGATCAATAAATCAAAACAAAGTACCAGGGTCTATCAAAGTGAAAACATACTGTCAGAAAACATAAGCAAAATGGAGGGGTACTACATTGTTGGGACATATGCTACAATAGTAGCTCCAGTCAAATATGGTCTAAATTTTTTAACAGCCTTAACTAGAGTATATGCCTGCTTCTCTATGGTATCATACTTTAACTCAACTGACTGTAATGATTTGATAAAGAAAGCAATAGGTTTCTCAAAACCTTCATCATTCTTCTGAAGTAAAACCCCTGCTACAGTATGGAATGAAGCAAATGTGAATAACTAAAAAGGATTTGAATAGTCAGGGGATTTAAGGACAGATGCTTCCTTGATAGCTTCCTTAATAGCTTTGAAAGATTTTGCTGGTTCCTCTATCCGTGCTACTTTCTCCCCTTTCTTTAGCATTTTAGAAATAGGTCTTACAGTTTTAGAAAAATTAGTAACAAATCTCCGTACAAAGTTAATTTGTCCAAAGAAATATTGTATTCCCTTCACATTCTTGGGCTATGGGATCTTATCAATGACTGCTACACATTCAGGATCAATCCTGACCCCATCTTTTGACATAATATGAACCAACAATTTCCCTTCTTTAACTCTAAATTGACACTTCTTGGGATTCAAAGAAATCCCATATTCCAAGGTTCTAATAAATATCTTTTCAAGGTGTGAGTAGTGATCTTCCTCCTTCTTAGTATGGGTCATAAGATCATCTTGATAAATGGAAGGAAACAAATCAATGAAATTGATCAAATCCTCATCCATGGCTCTTTGAAAAGTGACACCAGCATTAATCAAGCCAAATGGCATCCTTACATATACATATGTCCCCCATGGAATTGTAAATGCAGTTTTAAATTGTTATGATTTCTTCACCATGACCTGGTTATAACCTAAAAACCCATCCATCATTGAGAGCAACTCACATCCAGTCACTTTCTCCAGCATTGCCTTCATATTAGGCAGAGGGTAATTAGCTTTTAGAGATGCCGCGTTCAAATTTCTAAAGTCTACACACAACCTCAGGGCCCCATTTTTCTTTCTAACTAGAACTAAATTTGAGACCCATGATGAGTGTTTGATGGGCTTTATAGTCCCTGCATCTCTTAGCTTGGTAAGCTCTTCTTGCATTTTTGGCTACAGAGTAGGGTTGATTGGCCTCTGTTTCTACCTAAAAGGCTTTGCATTAGGCTTTAGCAGTATCTCATGTTAAAACAAGTCCTCTCTATAAGCCTTCAAATCATCATATGACCATGCAAACACATGTCTATACTTCCTCAAGAGAGCAATCAACATTGTTCTGGCATGTGGCTTCATCCTCTTTCCTATGTATACCAACTTTGGGGAATTCTCAGTTCCAAGATTGAACTCCTCCAGATCTTCTTTATGAGAAGATGTTTGCTTCACATTTTCTTTGTCAAGGCCATCAAAGACCCTTTATAATGGTACCAATCCCTTGGGAATCTTATTAGTCTTCAATTGGATCACCTTGTTTCCAAATAGTGTCTCCTTACCATCAACTTCTATTACCATTGAACCAAAATCAATTTCCTGGCTCTCATATTGATAGTGCAAAAATCTAAGAATGTCATTTTCATCATCCAACACTTTCCAGTTGCAAATGTTATCTAGCATTGTAGGTTGGGTTAGTATCTCTATTTAAGGTAACATCATCTAGCTAGCTTGCAGCAATGTTGGCTAACAGATATGCTTTTACATTCTTAGTTCTTTCTATCCAATCTATATTAAAGGAATCAAAGACTTCAATCATATCCCATACAACATTTATATATTTCTTAAGCCTTTTATCTTTGACAACAAATTTAGACCTAACCTAGGAGACTACTAGTTCATAATCACCTAAGACTTTTAGCATTCTAATACCATGTTTTGAAGCTATCTTTAGACCCATCAATAGAGCTTCATACTTGGATACATTATTGGTACAAGAAAATGTTAACAAGAAAGAGTATTTGAAAGTTTTACCTTGTGATGACGTCAAAGTAACTCTTGCACCAGAGCCTTCCTTGGAACAAGCTCCACCAAAGTACATAGTCTAGAGGTTGTCTCCTTGTGAATCATCAGAAACCTCTCTATCAATAGGTGCAGGTTTGGCCTCCTCTTCTAGCATCTCTTCCTCAACCCAGAAAGTGTCTAAACCAATATCCACAAAATTAATCCTCACTAGTTCTTCAGGTTCCTTAATGTGTTCGATCATGTGAGGAGCTCTTCGTTCTCTAGTAATCTTGACATCTTTTGGGTCAATGGATAAAGTAGAAAATGATAAATCACACTGTATGCTTCCACCCATTGATGCACTCCATTTCCTGGACAACAATTTTCCATAAGTTGGTGGGATATCCACCACTGTAACACTCATATATATCTCTTGTTCTAGAAATGAAGCTAGATGATACAACACTCTATTGATTACTCTTATAATTGGCACCTCTCTGGAATCAATACCATAACATTTACCATAGGTGCTATCAACCTTTAAGCCCATCGCCTCCATAATTTTCATAGGCATCACATTGTTTGAGGCCCCAAAATATATCATGCAATTTCTTAATAGTTTTCCATCAATAATTAGACTTAAAAAGAATGGATTAGCATGACTTAGATTTGCAGTGATAGTGGTTCCTAAATATATCTCATGGTTTTCACTAACTACTCCCTCCATATCATCTATATTTTCTTGTCCTTTGTTTATTGTGGATAGGTCAGTTACTCGTTTGTCTTTACTAGTCATAGCAACAGTATTGATGAGAGAAATGACTTTGTTCTTATGTTCCTCAATTCTTATCATTTCTAACCATGGGATAGTGGTGTTGACTTGAGATAATACTTGGAACATATCTACAGAATTATATTTTGGTACATCAGGGATTACTATGTCTCCAAATATCACCTTATCACCTTTCCTTTCAACAGTATCAATAATTTGTCACTTCTCTTTAGCCTTCACATCTTGGGAAGCAACCTCACCGTCTGTCTTAATTTTATCACCCTTTTTAGCTCATATCGTAGTCTCTTTACTTTCTTTGGGATTTGTTTCCAAATCCTTAGTTCCTACTCTGGTCCCTTTTCTTTCATGTTCCTTTTTTTTAACAAACAAACTACCAAGTTTACCCTGATCTCCAGACACAATTCTATTCCTCAGGTGAATATCATTTCTTTTTTTAGCAACTAATGCAATAGTTTAATTTTCAATCTCTTCATTTGAAGGTCTCCTTAAAGAGAAATTATCTGTATTACATTCATACATATTACAATCACCATCTCCTTCTTCATCTGAGAATACTTGTTGATGATGTGTATCTATTTCCCATCTCTACATGTCAATATCACCTCTACAAGGCTCATCATCAAAGGAATAATCATCACAAGCTAAATCTGAAGGATTCATTAACACATTTTGCATTTCATCTTGACCCTAAAGAGAGTCAGATCCTCCTTGATTATCTTGAAATTCTTCTATTGACCTTGCCACAACACATTGCTATGAAGAATGAGGCATTTGACACACTCCACACTATGGAAAGTTATCAGTAACATTGGTAGAATGTTTTTGCAAAGGGTCAAGTAGGACTTGAGTATTTTTTGGGTTATTTTGAACTGGTTTCCCATTATGCCAGTTGGTATGATAAGGATAATCTTGCAATCATGGGGTTCTTTTGTTCCTTTGGAACTGGGGTTTTTCATTCTTTTGTTCCTTTGGAACTAGGGTTTTTCATTCTTTGTTTCCTTTTACAATAAGCTAAGAACCTGATCTAACTTCTCATCAGAAGCTGCAGTTTTACTAGCCTTGTCATTTTGATCTCTAGGGTTTTTCGAAGCCTTGGGGTCTTCCCTTCTTCCTACTTTACCAAAGGTTCTTCTGTTATTTTCAATGTTGACTACCATCTTTTAGGCCTCTCTCAAATTTTGGGGATTCTTATCTCTAAGCAGATAACACATCTTACAGTCATAATCATTACAATTCACAACCAAATATGCACTCTCATTAGGTCGTAAATAAGAAAGGACTCTAATCATAGATTTTTTAAATCTTGTATTGAATTTAGTGACCATCTCATTATGTCCTTTAGTGATGTTATTGAAATCATTCAACCTAAACCTAGGATCAGTTTGATCCCCATACTGCTCTTTGAAAACTCTGTAGAAAGACTCCTTTGAATCAATACTTGCATCAGGTAACCCCTTGTACCAATCCCTTGCATCCTTGATCAAGGATTGCATAAATTATTTCATGGCAACATTGTCATCCCATAGTTCAAAATATTCCACAAAGCTCTGGAAGGCTTTCAAGTTATCTTCACCACTGGAAGCATTATTACCAGTAAATTTAGGGAGATGCTTCCTTGCATTATCTGGGAGAGGGTTTGAATGGCCTAGAATATTATCAAAACAAAATTGGGCCTATACCTATCAGTTTGAGGTGGCCTCTTGGGATGACTGTCCCTATGAGTATCCCTTTGTTCATCATCCTTTTTATTGTCAAATTGATGCATTCGTACCTCTTCCACATTCATTATTACCACCACCCTTTTTCTTATCTCCTTCATCATCCTCAGAATAAGAATTGTTATTCTTGTTACTTCCTCCACCTCCACCACCCTGGTTACCACCACCACCTCCACTAGTAGTACATCCTCCCAACCTTTTCTTGTGAGAACCACTATCATTCTACCTAGAGCTTGAAGACTCTGGAGCTGGTATAGACATTTTAAGGAAGGCAATTTTTTTGGCCATTTCTGCACTGGCAACTTCAATTTCAGCCTTCTTCAAGTCTTCCTACAACTTTTCATTTACCAATTGCAATTTCAAGAGTTCAGGATTTGGGGGTGTAGCAGATGGGATGGGATAAGCTTTGGGGTTATTAACAGGGGTTTTGGTAGATGAAGTGTGTGTATTTGTATTAGTATTGGTAGTGAATGTATTGAAGGTATTCTTCTAGGTTTGATCCATGGGTTTCTTCCCATGATCTACAAATGATTTTTTCTTGGGAGGATCAATGGTTTTAGTAGTTGTAACAGTTGTTGTATAAGTGCTAGCAGTAGAGGTTCCCATTTGAATTGCTACCTTAGGAATTTCATGGGTGATTTGGGCTGCTATTTTAGCGGCACTCTCTTCAGAAGCTTTATGCCTAGCAGCATCCTCTCTCATTTTATCAATTTTCTATCTCCTAGCATCCCTCTCAAGCTTCTTGGCTCTAACCCTATCCTCCTTTTCCTTCAATGATTTTGGTCTATTATTTTCTTCTTGCTTAGCAAGCCAATTTTCTTCCTCTTCCAAGGCTTGCATATCCTTGTCTATATCTTCCTGATTTTCTAAGAAGTCTCCATACTCACTTAGTGTAGGGGTATGAAAGGTTTACTCAACTAGATCTTCCTCAATGGGAAAAAAAGTTTTTGTATTAGGAAGTTCTCCCCTTGGGTTAAAGTTTCCTCCATGAAAAGTAGACCCAACTCCAGGTTTTGGTGGTTATGAGAATTTCTTACTCCTATCCCAAAATCCCCACCTATCTTCTTCAATAGAAATATCTAGCTCGTTATCAAACACTTGTTCAATAGGAAAACTTCCCTGACCTTCCTTAGGTATTTCATCCTCATTTGGATTCTTATTGGCATTCACACTATTTACTTCATTATTGAAAGTAGGAGATGCTCTAGCAAGAGATTCAATAGACTTACTTGATTCAGTAGCTTTCTTCTTCCATAGAGGCTATTTATCCTTTGCAGAATCGAGTTCCAACTTCTTCTCAAGATTTTTCTTTGTGTAACTTCTAGTTTTCCTCATGGTGTCAATTGTTGTGTCAGAATCCTTCTTCTTAGGTTCCCTTCGAGATCTTGTCGTCATACTGTTATGGGAAACTTCAGAGTTTCCACCCACAATGTTGGGAAATATTAATTGATTATATTTTGACTTGTTATGTGTGACCTCAGACAAAATTCTAAACATAACCTGACACAATATGATAGAATTGACCAGAATTTGACACATAAACTAGATATGAGATATGCAACTTTAAGATTTGAACCAGTAATTCTTCCAATGAAGAATAAAAAAATACTTGACTCTGACTTTACCAAATCTACACTAGAGACTTTGAATTTAGTTAGGTCCCTAGTGGACTCACCAATCTGTTGGATCTTTTAAATACCAACCAGATCTTCAAGGAAGCCTATGGATTTTCCAATTCCAATAATTAGCAACCTAAAAGGGGTTGGCCAATGAATGAGAGAAAGCAATTTAGCTTTCCTCCTACACTTCAGGTTTTGCAAGACCTAGGAGGTGATCCCACAATGCACTTATAACATTCCTTCACAAGATTTCCACATACATTGCATAGTAAGTAGATACATTCTCATATTTATGAATCAACAAGTGACAATTTGTAAGAAATTGGCGAATTCCTTACACCTTTATAAATTGGAGCAAATAATGGGTAATTTGAACAAGAAATATAATAACCATCATCAGTATGCGTATGATTTTAATTAAATGAATTGTTCTTTGACATGATCCAGCTGATCATATATGTTTGGGTTCACTTAATACATAGAACATTACATTATCCTAGGGTGATGGGGTAAAATTCACAACAAACTGTAATGCAATAACAATGGCATTCAACATTTGTAGACTATTATGGATTTGCATTACAAATTCATAACTCAAATTTTCCAAACAAAATGTACTTAAAGATCTTATGACTTAACACACAAATCAACAACTACATTAAAGCATTTTAATCAATTACTTGAATTGAAGCAGAAATGTAAACACACATCCAACCATGTTAATTGGAGACCAATAAAACAATCTTTAACCATTTCATTGTTGATTCATGAATGAATACATAGGAGACAATCTGCTTGAAATTTTCCATTATCAATTTTCAAATTTGCTATAATTGTTCCAAAACATTTAAGCTGACTGTGAATACAGACTCATAACCTAAGACTCAACGAGCAATTCTATATCCTTGTATGCTTATTACACTTCATGAAAATATTTACTAAGACTACCTGAGATCAACCAAAAAATTTCAAAGACCCCTACACAATAGCCTTTAATTCCCTTTTATAAGATTAAGGGAGCATACAAGCTTTGAGCTATTGGCTAGTCACATTACATTTTAATTTGTATTTCAAAGTATTTCATTTCATTGCGACCCCTAGGCAGTTACATTTACACCTCAAGAAATGGAGGGAAAATACAAAAGAACAAAAACTTGCAAAAGCCTATTCAACTTGTATCCTCATTGTTTGAGGATTCCACGTTGTCATGTCATTTGGAAAAGAGTATGAAATATGAAAGTAGAAGAAAGAATAAAGTAAAGAGAAGAATTTGGTTGGATTACCACTTGCATTTTCAAATTAAGAGGATATAGATTTTTTTTTTAAATAATTTATTTCAAAGGCCAGACCTATATTATACTCAACCATGTTCTATATCCATCACACCGTCCCTATGGCTTATTAAACATTATTTTCTAGAAAATTCATGTATTCATCCTCTATGGGCCAATTAATATCCAATAGTTTATACACCTTTGTGTTATATGCATTATATCTTACACCAATTGTCACCCAAGCCTCTTTCAAAAGAGTTTCCATGTCTATTTCAACCTTGATGAAGTTGTCAATCAAGACATTGAGTACTGACAAGTCTAACTTATCATCAACATACACCATTTGGGGACACATGGCTCTTCGATGTTTGAACAAGATTCTCCATGAGGCATACTCTATTATTTCTCCATCCTCATTAAGGATTTTGGGTACACCTTGTTCTTCCATATCCCTGAAGGCTTTCATATTACCTTGTAGTTTCTAACCAATTATTTTATGGAAACCCATGACTTCAAAAATGGTTTCAATTCCTTTGATTAGGTCAGGAAGATGTGTTGGAGCTTCAGAGTCTCCCTTTGCATTTGTTTGAATATCCTTTAGATTGTTCAATCTGTTGCTCCACTTATTCCAGGTGCTCATGAAAACTTCTTGGGCATGCTGAAACTTTCCATATGCTACATGGATACCTTTATAGGTTAAACATGTGGTTTCTTCCTTAAGAGAAACTTTGGACAATCTATAACTTAGGATACCTTCAGCCATATCCGTAGTAATATTACTCATGCCTTCTTGAACCTTGTTCTTCTCAAACTTAGTTTCTTGGAGCTCCTTTTTCAATGCATCAATCCTCAATTTTAGGGTATACTTATCTTGTTGTGAAGTACCAAATGGAGTAGGAAATGTCTACTAACTTTTCTTGCCCACAGTGGATTTCACTTTATTATACTATTCAACCAATTTGTTGTATTTATCCAACAATTTCATATATCTAGCCTGAGTAATTTCTATAGTGTCAACACTCGACATAGTTGTGTGCATTGTTAACCTTGCATCCTATGGAGCTATCATCTCTAAATCTCTTCCTATGATCAAATATCCTAAAAGTATAGTCATTGTTATATTGAGTTTGCACCTCCCTGAATCTGGTGTTAATGAACAAATGGCTAGTGCATGTAAACCGGGGCTGAACCCCGAACCAAAAGTTTTCTCATCAAAAGTTTCTTCAGACACCATAGAATTTGGGTCATTCCTAATTGCATCTAGAGTGATTATGGAAGATAGGTTCCATCCTGGCATCACCAACATCCCACTGTCTTTAACCAATCTTCTAGCCTCCATGGGAGTCATTTGATCAATTTCTTGAACATTCTCTTCTTTAGTTTTCTTTTTGACCTTTTCCTATTGTGAGGGATCAACTCCCTCTTGTGGCATTTGTATAGTATAATTTATTTCCTAAGCTTTCAGTTCATCTATGAATTCTCTAAATTCTCTGGTTGTCACAAAAGAATCGTCTTCTAGAAATTTGGCACAATCTAGAACCCTTGCATCATTTTCCTGGATTTCATCATACTCCCAAGGTACTAGCCTATCATCTAGAATGAATGGTTCCATTACTTCTCCAACATCAGGGTATGAGAATTCATGGTCTATTCTTTTCTCAATAAGCATTGATTTAGGAGATGATTATTGTACATCCCCCTCAGCACCTTGTGTTTCAACAACATTTATAGAAGGAAACTCCATAACAGGAATATCCTCAATGTCCATTGGCTGCTGATGAATTTCTAATGCTATGGGATTCTCTAGTTGACCATCATTTTTTAGTAAATGTTGTTGCAAAGAACTTTGAGCTAGTTGCACCTTCTCTAGAAAAGTACCATCACTAAAATCACTAAGGATCAATTCCATCCTCTTAAAATTTTCAGTGATGTTCTTGTAAGGGCTTTCATAGTAGGAATTCTTGGTAAAGGCGCTATGCTCAACCTTAAAAAAATTCATCTGAACTCTCTCTCTATCCTAGACAACAGTTAATGTTGGTAGTTTTCTTATCACACCCTCCTTGAAGTAGAAAGCATGAGGTCCATATCCTAAGATTCCCCTTTTGATATTTTTTCTATCAATGAGCCCTTCTAGAGATCAAACTTTCTAGTAGAGGTTGTATCGATTATTAGATTATTTATCATTATGTCAAACACCTCATATGTTTCCATTGCAGTGACAAAAAAATAATCAAAAGAGAAAGTTGTTGCAATAATATAGGGCTTTCTAGATAACCTAAAATTCTCTACATCAATAGATGTGGTGCCACAATAGTCCCATAACACTTGATGACTGTGCAATTGTCATACAAATACCAGTCTCCCCAATTTCACTCATACTTGGGGTCATCACCACATTCTCTTGGTCTCAACAATGCTTGAATTGTTTTAGAAATTCTCTTAGCTGGCCCCAATGCCCTTTGTACCAAAATAGTATGCTTTATCGTATTACAGAATCCAACATAGTTTGAATTTGGGCAATGCAAGTCTTGGATACATATGTCCACATTTGGATAGGAAATCTATGATTCTAACTTGTCTCGGTTTCATGACTTGACCAAAAAACTCCCTTCCCTAGTATAATAGCATATGCATCAGTAATGAATAATGTAATAATGCCAATGGGGTTTTTCTTTCCTTCAACCTTATCAAGTCATAGTGCAATTGCTTAGTAACTCAGTGAGCGTAGTCAAACCACTTGTGTTGGTTTTTATGTTGAATATCTATTATCATAACTAACAGGGATGATGTTATCCTTCCATCACAGTTCACTCCAAGCACCTGACACAACATAAAGTATGTGTATTTGAAATAATCTACAAATTCTTCACAATCCAATGGTTCAACTTCTTTTATTGCAAACACATAGCCCTTCTCTTGTCTATAGTTCACCTCTTTTGAACCCAACCCTGTGTTTAGCATATTATTTTTGCAACTTTTCCACACTAATCTTTTCATTAACATCAAGGTTCATTCTAAAAACCTCTAACTTTACTTTTTTTATTTCCAAAATGTTTTTACTATCTATGTTTGTGATTACCCTATTGACATCATCACATCTGTCTACTAGTTGCAACGTTAAAACTACCTCCACAAAAATATTAGGGACAACCAATTTCCCCAAATCATAACCTCAGACATTTTGATCGAGATGTGGAGCATCTCTTCTTTTGAAAGTGTACAAGAATAAATCCCATCCAAGCTCTGGCACAAAAATGTCACCAATTCCTACTGCAAGGTCCTTGAAATTGGTGGTTACTATTCCTTCCCTGGTGGCCTTCTTTCTGCTTGCCTTGGCATCTGTCAGCTGGAACTTGTCCATGAAATGGACATAGTCCCTTGGTTGACCCTTTTGCTTCTTGATTCCTTTAGATGTTTGGGGTGGGTAATGGGAGACCTTTTTTTTTTTCCTCTTGGGTGTGGGTTTTGAGAATGACGACTCACCAAGCTAACTCATCTTGACTTGCCTAGGGATTTCAGGTTTGAATTCAAACTAGGTTTTTGAATTGATATTCTATACTTGACAGTTTAAACTTAAATTAGAATACAATTCTACCCTTTTTCTCTTATCCCAATTAGAAAACTACACATAATCAAGAGAAGTAAAGAACCCTAATTCACCCTTGGAAACAACCCATAAAATTTTGATTTAATGTGCCAATTCTTGCAAAATAACAAGAAAAACTAGTGGGATTCGATGATGGATTACCTAGGAAAATCTCTTCTGCAACTTTTCTTTGGCCTCAGCTCTAGTTTCTCCAAACTCTTGTTCACCTCCTCAAATGTCAGAATGAGAGGAGAATGCAACCACAGACCCTTTTATATGAATTCGGTTGAGCATGTTCACCATTAATGGCACAAGAAGGCTCACACGAGTGAAAAATTACTCCATCAGTTGGTCATTCTCATTCTCATTTGAGCCATTGATTTGCTCATGTGAAAACTCCATCCAATGGCTCACATCATTTGAAAATCTCCATGGGGCCCTTCTGACGATTTGATATATACTTTGATGATAAGTTAAGAAGGTGCCACATGTATCTCTTCATATTCTGTGAGTATCACTAATCGTGTCTTTGAGTTTTTCTTTGGGACCTCATCAAGCAATGGCTAAGAAGCTAGAAATGAGATATTGGCCATTGATCTTGATCGTAGGAGGATCCTAGCCAGAGACCTAAATCCTATCGCTCATCACTCATTCACTTTTCATTGAGCAATCTCAACCTGCGATACACTGAGCCCATGCGATGAGGATAAAATCCACCCATCAGTAGTTATGGGTTCTATTCTAGAAATCATGAGACAACCGACAATAATGATAAGGCCAGTGATGGGTTAAATACTTAACTGCATCACTTATCAGGGGTTGCTTTCTAGCGGTGACAATGTAACAAGTGATGGGTGATGAACCTAATGTGGTAAGAAAGATAGTGCTTCGCTCATCGCAGGATGGACATGGGCTAGTCCAAAGGGACACTCGATGAGCGATGAACTGCTAGTGGTAAACTTAAATGGTGCTAAAATGCACATGGTCAAAATTTGTTTTTAAAAGGTGACTTCTTAGGTTCGACGGGTAATCGAAATATTGGGGCTAGTTAAACAATGACAATAAAGACCATAAGATGCCACTTAATTAATTGGTTACCTGATGTAACTGATCTATGAGAGAACATAAGCTAAAGGATAACCAAGGGTGCAAATGTAAATAAAATCTTAAACATCCACCCTAATGATAACAGGATATAAGCAATCAGAAATGTGACCATGAAATTGAAGGGACCATAAAAATTTTAGGGTTCCACCACAAGGTATCATCTGTAAAGAGAGTATGAGTTATTGATATATCTGTATGTGGAATATTTACACCTTTCCATCGACCCAACTGTTCCTTTCTTTTATTGACCTACTCAACACCTCTGCCATAATAATGAATAGAAAAGGAGATAATGGATCCCCTTTCCTTACCCCTTGCATAGCACTGACAAAACCAGAAGGTGCCCCATTTATTATGACTAAAAATTTGGCCCCTAATAAACAAGATAAAATTCATTTACACCACTTGCTACAAAAACCAAATTTGGCAAGTTTTCATAAAAAAATTCCAATAAACCCTATCATACACCTTCATCATATCAAGCTTTACTATGAATGAAGATAAGTGATTAGTGTTAAAGTATGTAGAATCTCATGAGCAACTAATGCACCCTTTTTTGTTTCTCTACTAGGAATGAAACCCCCTTGCTCTTGTGAAATAATTCTAGGGATAAGATGTTCTAACCTCAAGTATATTTCCTTTTTGAAGATTTTATAAATTGTATTACACAAGGAAATAGGACGGAACTTTGCAAAAGTTTTTGGTTCCTTAGTTTTTGGAAAAATTGCAATATTTGTCACATTAAAATTCTTTAACATTGTACCCCTTAAAGAAAAATTGTATGGTATTAAGGGTATGAGCCTTTGGTTGTTGGCTCTACAGGAAAGAAGCCCCACCATTTCACCAAAGGGTCTCCCCTTAACACCAAGGTCAAACAGTTTCAATTGTTGTTGCAGTAGGGAAAGACCCCACAGGGTTTGAACCTTGGTTGTTGGCCCTACAAGCAAGAAGCCCCACCACTTCACCAAATGGTTACCCCAAAAAGTGTCAAAGTTTGGTGAAAATTTCATTTCAAAAGGTGTCAATTTTTCATCATTTGTCACTAATTTCACTTGCATTACGACACCTAAATATGGAAAAAAAATTCACAGAAAACACAATTTACAACCTGGAATATAAAGCTCAAAAATTAAATTTTTCATTTTTCATTTTATTTTACAAGGAACCATTCTCCCTTGGGTGAGTGATTCCTTGAGGGCACATCAAAACCAAATTTTCTAGGAATTTTTGTAGTCCTCTGCACTTCCTAGATCCACTGGTAAACTACTGTTTTAGTCTATCAAATTTTGAGAATTTTTTGTTATGTATTAGGTCTAATCATCCATTTAGTGTAGCCATTTTAAATCATTCCAAAATTATTTTAGCATTGAAAATCATCAGATCTGTAGGACAACTATTTTCATTTTTGAAGCATTGCATAAGTTGAATAGATTACTTTTCATGTTAGCATGTTTCCTTTTCAAAGATGTGGTTTTGACATGGTCAAAAATGGATTGCATAAGTATAATATCCCTTCTTATGAGAACAATTTAGGGAAAAGAAATGAGGTCATTAAGAAACATTTTAGCCATCCTCCCACTATATTTCATTGTTATGAGAATATCTTAGTGCAAGAGAACCAAACCATTAACACATTCCTTAATATCACCTTGTTTATCCTTCACTCAACCCCTACTATATCTCCCATTTGTGAGGATGTTTTGATACAAGAGGATACAAGCATGGATAATCATGAAAAACATAATTGTTCTTCTCTCAATATCTCTCCTATTGGTGACAAAGGTATCTTGGTGAAAGAAGATATGTAGTCATTGAGAATAATGAAAATCCTGTTTTCCCCTCTCCATCTACTTCTCTTACTTGGAAATATATTATGACACAAGAAGATGATATCATTGACACATTTATTAACATCACTTTACCTAGTATCCATTCATCTCCCAACATATCTCCCACTTGTGAGAATGTTTTACTGAAAGAGGATGCAATCGTGGACAATCATGAAAATCGCATTTGTTCTTTTTCCAATATCTCTCCTCTTTGTGAGGATGATATTTTGGTGTTAAAAGATACAATCATTGAGAGCCATGAAAACCCCATTTTTCTCTCTTCCCCTACCTCTCCTACTTGGGAAGACATTATTGGATAAGGGGATGTAATCATAGATAACCATGAAAATCATATTTGTTCTTCTCCTAATATCTCTCCTATTTGTGAAGAAAATATTTTGGTGTTGGAAGATCCGCTCATTTAGAGTCATGAGAATCTTGTTTCTCCCTCTCTAAATACTTCTCCCACTTGGCAAGATATATTTGAACAAAAAGGATCATTGATAAGCAAGAAAATCATATTTTTTCTTCTCTAGATAACCCCCCTACTTGTGATTGAATTATCATGGAAGATACTGATGCAAAGCTAAGAGAGAAAAAAACACCTTGACACACTTATTCAACTATATGTATCTTTGTAACATCATCCAACACAAACATCTACATCAAGAGCTCCAACCTCATTCAAGTTCTTTAAGCACTCTTAAATATTAACCAAGATCAACTTCCTTTATAACTCCATTCAACCTTACCAATGGTATATGATGGCTACAAATCAAAATTTATCTTTAGAAGCACAATCAAAATAACAAATAAATACTTTACAATATATGCCCTTCCCTTATACCATTAATTCTCTTTATGACTGCCCTTAATTTGAAAGCAAGATCTTTACATCTATAAACCTCAACCAAGTGCTCACCAAATTTTAATTCTAAGACACAAATGATTCCTTCAATCATGTGGAATGGTTTCAAAGACATAATTCAACATGTGCAAACTCTTTCCAAACCTAGAATTTCAATTAGAATATAATTCCTTCATTACTCTACTCTCTCCTAGTAGGTCTGCCATAGGTTTTTTAGAGGTTTTCTTCAAACACAGACTCTTATTACCAACTAGAACCAACTCTTAAGGATCCCTTTGATGTTCCTTAAAGCATATAAAAAATAAAGAATATTTTGTTTTGAATAAATTTGATCAAAGTCTATTCATTTCCATCACAAACCTAATTAGGTCTCTGTTTCAAGAGGGCTTATTAGTTATGAAGGTTCCAGTCATGTTCCCTCTTATACAACAATCAAAACATGTTTATTTTTACCTAATCAAACTTAAATAACCATTAGTTTCCCACTTCTTTGTGGATTTTATAAAACCCTAGACCATGTTCCTCTTGACTGCCCTATTCAGACTGTAATTCTCAGAAAACCAGTCAAGACCTTATTCTTTAACACCTTAGTTCTTATGATATTGACTCAAAACCAGTTGAATATAGTAGCACATGAATAGAAGTAGATTTTCACCAAAGAATCAGATGATGTGGCCAATAGACTAAAGAGAAACATAATTTATTAATCTGGCTAATACCCTAATGAGGGTTTTGGACTGTTATGAGAAAAACAAAGATATCTCTTTCAAATGAACACCAAAATTCATAAAACTAAGCCCAAACAGAAGGTGATTAACATTACCAACATTTACCAACCATTTTGCATTAGATACAACCCGTACAATTCTATAAAAGACCTGGAAATGCATGTTTTTCTATAGAAAAATGGTAAAAATCATAGATTTACTTAAAATTTGTTCTTTGTTGAACCACCCTTGAATACAAAATGATCAAAAAATCCTTTTTAAGAGAATTCAATCATGAATCATTGGTTTCCAACTGACTCATAACTTCCCACCAATGTTTAAACCATAATGACCTTTTTAACTTCCTAATATTGCTTTCAAGAAACTTTTACACTTTTGCAAATTTTTTGACAATTTTACATTGTTTTTGCCTAATACTCATCAAATTCCTTTTTAATGACCCCCACAAATGAAAAATGGTTTGAATGGAATCATCTACACAATAGAACCATAGTGATGAAAAGGTGCTCCTGCACCAGATACAAACATTGAATGTCATGAAAATCTTGTTTTCTCCTCTCCTAAAAACTCTCCTACTAGGGAAGATATCATGGTGTAAGAGGATGATAGAATTGATACATATATTTCATACAATGGTAATATTTCTTCCTTAGATGAAGATAATGAAATGACATTATACTCCCCTTCACTAAAAGATCATCACAATAAAGATAAATCTTTTGAGGTTATGAATATTAGATCTCCCTTGAGTCCTCTAATCATTATACCTCCTAAAGTCCAATTATTGGGCCTCCTTAGCCTCAACTTATCCTCTATCCACCTTCACAACAACCACAAGTCCAAAATAAACCTATGCTTATCTTAAGACCACCTCAACATAATGTTTTGTAGCAACCGAGTTATAATACCGTTGCTCACACATATAACACAAGGAATAATAGGAAACCACAAATCATACCTACTTCATTACCACTTCCATAACCTATCTTTCCTAGTGCACCTCATTTTCCATTACATAGTGTAAAGGAGTATGATCTTTTGGAACAACTTCGCAACACTCCTGCTAAGATTTCTTTATGGGATCTCATTCAAGATTCACCAAATTACCATAACATGCTTCAAAATGTTGTTATCCCTCCTAGTGCACAACCAAATTATGTAGCAGGCCTAATTCAAGGTATCAACTTAATCAACTTAGACATTACATTCCATCAAGACGAGTTACCTCCATTAGAAGTAATAAAACAAAATGAGGCTTTCATGGTAATGGTTTCCATTAATAACTATGGGATCAAATGAACTCTCATTGACAATGATTTGGAGCTTAATGTGTGTAGTGTAAAATTTTTAGATAAGACTAGAGTGGAAAAAACTATGATCAAACTAAATTCTTTATCAATTTGTGGATTTTATAATGTGGGAAAACAAGCACTTGGTGTGATAACATTGCCTCTTAGAGTTGGAAAGGTCACATTGCAAACTCCTATCCATGTCATGCCTGAAGATCTCTCATACAATCTCCTTTTGGGTAGACCATGGATCCATGAAATGAATGGGGTACCTTCAACTCTTTATCATTTAATGAAGTATGTCTATAAAAACAAGGTTTATACAATCAAGGCTGATCCTCACCCAAAAAGTTGTTTACACACTTAGAAAGACAAGGAAAGTCCTTCAAAAATATTAATACCAACTTAAAAAATTGAACCTATGCAAGAATAAGAAAGAGAAAAGAATATTGAAGAAGTCACAAATTTATTGGATGATGATTGGGGTTCATTGCATTTCATACCTACATTCATGGGAGAATACAATATTACACACAAACTAGAAAAAGAGAAAGAAACAAACATCATATCTACTCAAGCCGAGTCATCAAAAGTATGTGAGTCCACAACTTTTTGTAGAGAACATGAAAATAACAATTACACATCCACATATCAAGAGTGGGATCATGAGAAACCACCAAATCCAAAAGAAATGGAAAAAATTTATTGAAGAGGTTATGAGATTTTGAAACAACTCAAATATAATGGAAAAGGATGTGGTGCTAGGGAACAAGGCATTTATGTCCCTTTATCTAGCCTAACATACAACAAGAAAAAATTGGTCTTGGATATTGTCCTTCAAAGATTAAAAAAAGCATCAAAAAATCCTTCACTTAATACCAACACTATTACAAAAGATTCTTCTAAGACAACTTTAACCTTGGTGCATCCTAAATTGATAGATACTACATTTGGGAATATTTCATTGGATATGCATCAGATTGATACTTTGTCTACTCATTATAATCAATAACATTAGCTACTGCTCCTTGCCATGTACTATTTATAGTATCATAGCATATTCACTATCATGCACGAGGGCATAAACTTGGCTTTACACAATCATATTTCCTTTTTGCAAGCATCAACATATCATCATCCATTTTCAGCTCACCTTTTTCCCTTGGGAGGAAAGGGGTTAGGTAGCCTTGTCCTAGTATGACACTTGTCATTTCCTCTTTCGGCTAGTTGTCTACCTTCCAAGTATATATAAGAGCAAGCTTGGGATGCAAACAACATGCCTTAGGTTGGCTCGCATCTGAAGTAATTTCCTACATTATCTTTAGCATTTTATTTTGGGGCAACCCCTTTTCATGACGTAGCTCTATTTTTGAAATATATATTTACATAAGGCTTTTCGAATAAAGCTCTCATGTATTGACATTTATTGTGTTCTACTTTAAAGTAATTTCTCATAGCATGGTGTTTAGAGTGTGACATTTCTTGGCATATGATATTCCTCTTAGTGGTAATTCTATAGATTGCATTTTGTAAGTTGTGAATCTTTTATCCTCGAATAGTCCTCTCTTGGTGACGACAGGGATGATGTTCCTTAAGGTGAGCTTTCATGAACTAAGAAAAACCTCTATGAATACTATATCCTATTTAAAATGGCCACCAAGCATAACACATTTTTTTTTCCAGTGGAGCCTTTATGTTTTTCATGGCCACCAAGCATAACACAACTTGCTTGCCAATGGAGCCTTTATGTTTTTCATGGCCAACAAGCATAACACAACTTTCTTGCTAGTAAAGCCTTTTTTTTCATGAGTGCCTAGCATAACATAGCTTGCTAACCTTGTGACTATTTTTCTGGTGGCTTATCAAAGTTATCAGGAGGTATAACTTTGGTATGGTTGATACATGGGAGGTTGTAGACCTAGAAGGTTTCCACTTGTGAATGATTTTGGATAAAAAACTAAGGCTTGATCCATATGGATTGGAAAAATATTCAAGGCTTGATCCACCTCTCATTCTCTTCTCATTAATTTTGAAATTGTATGTGTTGGAAAACGGTCAATGCTCCCCTTGGGATTTGTGATATGGACTAACCACCTCTCATGGATCCATTAACTTTGGCAGTTGTATCAAGCATTAACAAGTAAATTTTTTGGTGCAATGGTAACCATGGGGCCAACAATTGGTATCAGAGCCAAAGGTGTCAGGTTTGAATTTCCTCGACATGTGTTGAGGGGGAGATTGTTGGAAAATGGTCAAAACTCCCCTTGGGATTCGTGACATGGACTTATCACCTCTCATGAATCTGTTAACTTTGGTGGTTGTATCAGGCATTAATAGGTCGACCTTTTCATGCAACAACAATTGTGGGGCCAAAAATATGCTTGTGTATCTTGTCTTGTTATTGCATATTTAACATAGGCACATGTGTCTCCTTGTGCCTTTGTTGGTTTTCTGTGAGATCTTAGATCTTGGGAGCTTGATCATCATCCTTGACCTTTGTTGTCTTATCTTTCCAGTTGTACAATTAGACCTCTCTTGATGTTTTTTTACTACTTTAGTGTGAGTTTGAGCATACGGCTCATCCTCTCACTAAAGTGGGGGCTAAATGTAGTGTCAAAAAATGTACACCTTTACATTTTCACACTATGTTTGGGTCCCTTAATAAATTGGACTTAATTAAGACTCTAATTGGCCCAATTGTGCATTTAAAATCCTAATTAATCTTGTTTTTTGAAAGGGAAACTTGTATTAAACAATTCCAAGCATTAATTAAATTGCATTGAAATTGGTATGTCCTAGATTTAGATCCTAGTATCCATTCGTCCAAGGGCGAATGGGCCCCTCTTAAGTTTAGGACCCAAATTTTTAATTTTTTTGGTGGCATTCTTCATGATTCAAATTCAACTTACAATTTTTTGCGTTTGATGTTTAATTTTCGAGAAATTAGAAAATTATCTATAAGTATAAGGTCTTTTTATCAACTCAATATCTAGAATGAAAGAGGAAAATTTCACAAGAGAAAATATTATTGTCAAAGGTGTTCAAGAGCAGACTTCTGAGTCATTTGTTGCAACATTCAAGATCTCAAGCATCATGTCAAAGTTATCTTCATTCATGCATGTTTTTGGAGCTAACATTGTGATGTAGGTTTCAAGCATTCAAGTCAAGATTCAAGCATGAAGATCAACATCCAATCAAGCCATTCATGCAAGACCATAACCTTGGAGAGATGTGTTAGATTTCAATCCTCAAAGGATCTTCATTCAAGGGTTTGGTGAGTTGAAACATAGTATTGTTCATTCATCATTCCTTCCATTCATTTTTTTATTTCATTTGAAGGTTTAGTTACCAAAATGGGGTTTGACCAAGGCAAACCCCCATTCACCAAAAAAAAATAATTTTCCCTCTCTTTGTGCTTGCAGATATTAGGTTGAAGAAGGATTGAAGATCGATCAAAAGTGTGATTTTGAAAAGTTGTCAAAGTTGTCAACTTTTTCATCAAGCCACGAAAAATCACTTACAGAATTCAACCTAACTCTTTGATCGTAAAATCCAAAGGAATTAGGAGTGCAGATCTATGAGTAGAGGACTGTGAAAATAGATTTTGGACCCTTGTAGCAAGACCCATTTTCCCTAGGGTGAATCAGTCCTAGGAGGACACTCAGTAGGTGATTTTGGTGAAAAGTGCATCAAATCTCATGCTTCTTGGATCTATTGGAAGTTTGATCATCTTCTGATAGTTTTAGGATTTAAATTGATGATTCAAGTTTTACATTGCACAATTGGGTTTATTTACTATTTTTAGATTTTCTCCACAAAGTGCATTTCAAGTTGATTTACCTTGTCCTCAATCATAAGGAAAAGAGTAAGATCTCCATTAAGGTTGACTCACCTAAGGGTTGAAAGTCAATCTTATCCTAGGGGATCTATTTTTCCTAATGAAAGTAGGGAAATAGGTATATTCCCCCATTCAAAACCTACCTCACCTTTTCCCCTACATTTCAAAATTAAATAATACATATTTTAAATTTTGAATTTGGTATCATATTGTTAACGAATGGAATGGTTCTTGATAGATAAATTGGACAATGACTCTAAACCCATATTTGGCACCAATTTAAATTCACTAACAGCTCTAATAAGTCCACAATTTTATTTGTGGCTTTTCTCTGAATTTTGTTGAGGTACAACTCCCTCACTGAATTTTCAATTAATTATACTAAACCTAAGAAAACCATGCATGCTTTTAACCAGAAAGTAGGAAAGGTGGAAAACGTTAGATCATAAATATGAAACTAACGCGATAGAAGAGGTCACAGTCATTTATAATCAACACAAAGATTGAAAATTCATGACCATCAAATCGAACCAGTGAGAAATAAAACAGACTGTAATAAATAAATGACATATAACTCATCTTTCAAAGGAGACACAACTATATCATACACGTAATTCTAAGATCAACATACTAATATCATTTGATTCATAACACACCGATTATAAGTTATTATAGTCTGCAATAAATGCAATTCCTTCGATAACACCCCTTAGGTGTATCAAAAAAAAAGTACCATCTATCCTCCTTAGTTTCAAATTTATAGTGGGGCTAAAACCTTTGGTAGGTACCAAATTCATTACTAAAATAGTGACTTCTTGTATTACAAATGTTCCTCGGGAAGTTGGTCAGAATAATGGAAATTTTGTAGAGGAATAGGAATCAACAAAGAAAAGTAATCTTAACCCCAGTAATAGCCACCAAAGGACCAATCATTTCACCAACCTTTAATACAATGCATAAGAATATCAAGTGGTGGAAAATGTGAACTACCTGATAGGAAATCATAATTCAAATCAACACAAGCCAACCTTAAATGTGAATTAAATTAACATCTTGTCAAGCTTAGAAGAATACACTCATGTCCAACCATGACTCTATAAATTCAAGTAGTGTCACCTTTCTTCCACCATCAATTGCACCAAACATGGCGAGTTCTTAAGGCGATGGAAATTAAATTCTAATGACTACATTACCATAGAGGAAATCAAGTGTAGTCCGTTGTTGAGGCACATTTCTGACCAACTGAAGGAGGTTTTTGTGGTGCAGAGTGAAGTGGAGGAGAAAGTGCTATGGAGTATCCTTGGCAAGGCATTCCTGAGCCAAGCCCATGTGCATAACACCACTATGTTAGAGCGTGTCATCTACACTATCATCATGACTTCTAGATGTCGGGACTGGGGCATGAGAGTGCTAAACTTCTTGGTGAAACCTAAATTACATCATCGTGTCAGGGTGGCAATAAATGGACTCGGCTATTGTCCTTGAATAGGGTTGATAGCTAATGTAGTCTACATTGCATCTACTATCTAGGACAAGACTTTGGAGGAGGTCGTGGCTCTGTTGCACACTAGAGTAGTGAGGAATGACATGGGACTGTTCATGCAATTCCTCCAATCACATGAGAACTTGCTATCACCGGCTCAAATCGAACGCCTACAAATTGTCACCAAGGGTGTCTTTGTTCTGATGTTTTCCTTGTGCACCTGAAATGAAATGCTTTTATTTTTTCCTCTTCTATTGTCTACCACCTGATTTTTTGTAATTGAACCAAGTGATTTTGGCTATGCCAACACGATGTAAAAACATTTACATATATAAATAAAATATTTGTTTTGGTACTATTTGTGTTTTTACATGTATGGATCCATTATTCTTGTTCATATCAGGCTTGGAAATTTCTGGCTCTCTTCTATATAATGCATTGGTTAAGCAACCAAATTGGTTGTAATTAGGTTAATCATCAAAAAAAATTATTAAGCGGTAAAAATGGTGGTTCGAGGAACCTAGCAAGACCCCACCCAGGTTTGAAATAATCTTAGAAATACTACCCAAGGCATAACTTGCGGAAGAAGTTTCTAAATTTCAGCTTATGACTCATCAAATGGTTTCCCAACATTCATACATTCACTTAAGGAAAAATAAAGTTCAAACATGGTAGGAAAACACCACCCAGTGAAGGAAAAATAAGGTGGGTGGTAAAGTAAAAGGTTCGAAAAACTTATAAAAACCCCACCCAAGTTTGAAGAGAATAACAAAAGGCTGCTCGAACATAGATTGGGTCAAGACATAGGAAAAAAGTGAGATAACATCCCAAGTAGAAGTTTAGGGAAAGTTTATGGTTAATAGTGGCTCTAACTAGGCACAAGGACTACAAAGGACTAGGCAATGAACCCAAAATCATGAGTATGGACTAGTCCTTTCCATTGGGAATAGAGTCGAGGAGTATGGAGAAGGAAAAACAAAAAAAATCCAAAAAAAGGAACAAAGCAAGGGAATAAAACACCTAAACTATCAACACAACAAAAGCTTAGCTATGTGCATGGTAGGAAGACCCTACCTCAAATGATTCCCAAGGTAATCATGCAAATCCATTAACAAGCTAGGAGAAGTAATTTCCTGTGTGAAACAATGCTAGATGATTGAGAACTATGTGCATAAACAACTGCCATATTGCAACTTCTACCATTAAATAAGCAAAACCAACATCCTGTAAAAATTTTATAGGTAAATCCTGATGCATAGAAATCCATTCCTCATCACATACCCCAGCAATCAAATGATTCATACCATCATTGTATTGCAGGAAATCATCAAAAATTGCTTGGGAAATGTCAGCTGTAATACTATGTTTCCTTTTATTTTTAGAGTAAAAGGAGACCAGCCCTTAGATCAGACATCCCATGCACAAATTAGGGGACAAAGGAGATCATCGGTCATTGCATGTGGAAGCTATTATATTTTCTAAAAGTTCAGGACCACAAGTTGTAGTATATGTAGCAGAAGACTCATTAGATTCCATTGCTAATTCACCTATCATAATCTCCTCTTCAATTTCATCCACCCCATTCATTGACTCAAATAATTGTTGTGAAGCATTTGAACTTTGTATAATATTCTCTTTGAGATGAAGAGATTCAGAAATGGGATAGTTAATTACCTCATTTATAGTTGTACTGCCTTCAAGAATTTCATCAGTCGATTCAGGCACCTTATAACCAAATTGTGAACTTGAAAGGAAGATGTTTGAGACTTTAGTTTCCTTTTGGGGATAATTTTTATTTCCACCTTCAGCTGCATAATACGTATTAGCAAATATCATTTTTTTTCTGATAACTTGTTGGTACCTTGGGTTTCAAGTTCTTTTTGAACCTTGCATCCTTCAAAGGTTTTCCCAGTCTATAGAATCACTATTGGAAATAATACTATCCTTGTTCCCATCACTCTCATGAAGGGTAATTTCCTTGATAAACTGATTCAAGACAAGAGTTGATGTATTTTCCACTTCTGGTTGGACATTGATCACATCTTCCCCAAATAAGAGATTAGTAATTTCCTCCTCTAACATTAATTGATTTTCTAAATTTGTGAACAAAGGATTATCATGTATTTCGAATTCATTAAAACTAAAAAAAGGGTTAGAGTGAGTTGACCACAATCCTTTCTCTTGAAGATCATCACCCCTAGAATCATCATTTCCTCCCAAACTTGAGCATCTACCGTTATTCTCCATTTCTTTAAAGAGGAAAACTTCATATTCCAGAGAAAGAAGAGAGGTTACTGTCAAATCATTCAAACCAGCCTCTAAGAGAGAGAGTTTATATCAGAGGGAGAGGTTGAGATTAATGGTGTCCTTTCTTGTAGCTCATCATCTTCATCATCACTAGATGAACTATAATCACTTTTGATTTCACAAGATGTATATAAGTTCAAAGATAAATCACTACAAAGTTGATCATGTCTTCCACTAGATAGCTGCATGTTATTGAGAATTGTTAAATTCATTTTTTCTATAGTAGGGCTGCATATAGTCAGGAGTTTGGGAAGTGTCTTATAACTAGTCTCAAGCTTCATACTTGAATCTTGAATTTCCATTTCCCAATGACAATAAAAACATATTCAGCCTTCACCACTTCTAGTTGAGCTTGTTCAATCCCTCAAATTTTATCTCCTTTTAGAAGTAATTGTATGTCTAGTTTAAGAGTAGAAACGAATATGTGGTAATGGATCTTTGCACTGGGCTTTTCTGGGATAGGAATTTCTCAAAGAGACTGATTGAAACGATAAACAAAATCTCTCATTGGTTTAGCTTTGTCCTTCATGATCTAAAAGAAATGACACAGGGTAGCCTCAACATTATCTAGGATTCCATAACATTGGAGAAATTTGTCTTAAGGACATGTCACCCAGTGATGCTCCCTTTTTCAAGCTCCCTGAGCCATTTTGCTTCTTTCTTGATCAGGCTGTCAATAAAAATCCTTACAAACACATCTTCATTCTAGATTCCTAGAACTGCGCTTACAACTGTCATAGCTAAAATATGATCTTTAGGATCTTGTCCATTTTGACTAGAGAATTTAGGGAATCCCCTTTGGGACCCTGGAGGAAAATCATGATACTATGGAAAAGCAAGGAGGGCAACTTGGTTGCACCAGATATTTGAATCTATAAACAAATAGACAAAGTCACCAACTCACCTGCAGTAAGGTTAAGGAAAGGGCATTACTGTGCTGGATGAGCCATAGGTGGATTATGAGGCCAATTTGCAAGTGGGTCCCTTGGTTGACATGGTGGTAGATTTGGCTGATGATTATGATGATGAGGGTTGTCGTAGTATTCAAATATTAGTCTCGGGGTTGTTCAATCAAAGGTACAGGTGGTCATTGGTCCCGTTCCTCCTCTTCTTCCAGGATAAAATTTACTCGCATGTAATCTGTCGCACTCCTCCTATATCTCCATGCGAGTGTGTTTAATTGTGATATGATGTCTTCTTACTCTACTATGACCCAATCTAAGTCTGGCTACAAAAAAGGAATACATTAGTATGAGGAAGTACCATCTTGCTGCATGATGTGACAACGATTGTCAAACTTCCAGCTAATTCAATCCCTAGTGGAGTCACCAAAAATTTGTTAACGAATGGAATGGTTCTTGATAGATAAATTGGACAATGACTCTAAACCTAGATTTGGCACCAATTGAAATTCGCTAATAGCTCTAAAAAGTCCACAATTTTATTTGTGGCTTTTCTCTAAATTTTGCCAAGGTATAGCTCCCTCACTGGATTTTCAATCAATTAAACTAAACCTAAGAAAAGCACGTGTTCTTTTAACCAAAAAGTAGGAAAGGTGGAAAATGTTAGATCATTTAAATATGAAACTAACACAATAGTAGAGGTCATAGTAATTTATAATCAACACAAAGATTGAAAATTCATGACCATCAAATCAAACCAGTGAAAAATAAACCAGATTGTAATAAATAAATGACATATAAATCATCTTTCAAAGGAGACACAGCTATACCGTACACATAATTCTAAGATTAGCATAAAAATATCATTTAATTCATAACACACCAATTATAAGTTATTACAGTTTGCAATAAATGCAATTCCTTCGATAGCACCCCTTGGGTGTATCCAAAAAAAAGTCCCTTATATCCTCCTTAGTTTCAAATTTATAGTGGGGATAAAACCTTTGGTAGGTACCAAATCCATTACTAAAATAGCGACTTCTTGTATTACAAATGTTCCTTGAGAAGTTGGTCAGAATAATAGAAATTTTGTAGGGGAATAAGCATCAACAAAGAAAACTAATCTTAACCCCAGTAACAACCACCAAAGGACCAATCATTTCACCAACCTTTAATGCAATGCAGAAGAATATCAAGTAGTGGCACATGTGAGCTACCTAATAGGAAATCACAATTCAAATCGACGCAAGCCAACCTTAAATGTGAATTAAATTAACATCTTTTCAAGCTTAGAAGAATACACTCATGTCCAATCGTGACTCTATAAATTCAGGAAGTGTCACCTTTCTTCTACCATCAATTGCATCAAACATGGTGAGTTATCAGAGCGATGGAAATTCTACTAATGACTACATTACCCTAGAGGAAATCGAGTGTAGTCCGTTGTTCAAGCACATTTCTGACCAACTGAAGGAGGTTTTCGTGGTGCAAAGTGAAGTAGAGGAGGAAGTGCTCTAGAGTATCCTTGGTGAGGCATTCCTGAGCCAAGCCCATGTGCATAACACCAGTATGCTGGAGCATTTCATCTACACTATCATCAAGAGTTATGGTCATCGGGACAAGGGCGTGAGAGCACTGGAGAGCCTAGTGAAACCTAAATTCCATCATCGCGTCGGGGTGATGGTAAATGGACTCAACTATTATCTTCAAATAGGGTTGATAGCTGATGCCATCTGCATTTCATCTGCTATCCAAGATGAGACTCTGGAGGAGGTCGTGGCTCTGCTGCGCACTAGAGTAGTGAGGAATGACATGGGACTATTCGTGCAATTCCTCAGTCACATGAGAACCTGCTATCACTGGCTCAAATCGAATGCCTGCAAATTTTCACTGAGGGCGTCTGTGTTCTAATGTTTTCCTTATGCACCTGAAATGAAATGCTTTTCTTTTTGCCTCTTTTTGTGTTTTCCACCTAAGTTTTTGTAATCAAACCAAGCAATTTTGGCTATGCTAGCTCGATGTAAAAATGTTTACATATATAAATAAAATATATTTTTTGGTACTATTTGTGTTTTGACATGTATGGCTTGATTATTCTTATTCATATCATTCATGGAAATTTCTGGTTCTCATATGTATAATGCATTGGTTAAGCAACCAAACTTCTTGTAATTGGGTTGATCATGAAAAACTCTTCTTAAGTGGAAAAAACGGTGGTTCAAGGAACCTAGCAAAACCCCACCTAGGTTCAAAATAATATTAAAAATACCGCCCAAGGCATAACCTGTGGAAGAAGTTTCTAAATTTTGGCTTATGAATTATCAAACGGTTTCCCAACATTTGTACATTCACTTAAGGAAAAATAAAGTTCGAACATGATAGGAAAAAACTGCCCGGTGTAGGACAAATAAGGTGGGCGGTAAAGTAAAAGGTTTGAAAAACTTATAAAAACCCCGCCCAAGTTTGAAGAGAATTACAAAAGGTCGCTCGAACATAGTGTAACGCCCCATCGTGCGAACCCCAAAGGACAATTAAACAATAATTACTGCACAATTTTTTTTTAAAGATAACATAACATACATGTAATACACATTAAGTCATGACATGAATTTCATTTAAGTAGAATCACTAACACATACATCCCTTGGGGTACACGAGGAGTCATTACGCGACTTAGATCCACACAACAACAATAAAGAATAAAAGCCAAAGATATAATCCATAACAAAGTAAACATTAACAAATGTAACACATACATGATATATCATTGATAAGAAACCATTTGTGTACGTAAATACAACATATACATGATTAAATCAACACATTGAATAACAACTGCCATGGCCATTATCTACACAAGGTTTAACGTTACATTACAGTACAATGGTCAAGAGGTACAATGATGCAAAAGTGTTTCCAAATATGAATGGAAACCATACAATAAGATAACATGATACAACTGAAAGATGAATACATAATATTGTTGATGGTGTTTTTATGCACTTCTCAACACAGGCAGTGTGTAGGTGCACTACCTCTCTTGAAAGACAATCTCCCACAATCAAATTGCAGAACACTATCCCAAGGTCTCTCGGGTGTCAGGTCATGACAGTGCTTAGATACCTCAGTAGTTTGATGTGATTTGCTGGAATCACAAGGCGGTCTTACAGAAAACACAAAGTGTGGACATAAAGCGTGAAGTTGGATTTTGGAATGGAATCCTTAGGATGGGAAGTTGTTATGCCGTGGCTGTAGGTTCAAACAACAATCTTGGAATCCATTTAGTTTTTGGATTTAGCTTTACAATGTGCAATGAACCTTGGTATTGATCAGTTACTAAAAAAAGGGAAAAGGGCGAAGGAGGAGAAAAGTTCTTAAGTCTGAAGCTTGCTATGAATAGTGACAATGGAGTTCCTGCAATGGACAATTCCTCAAAACAATATCCCACTTAACCAGGGATTTCATAGTATCATGGAAATTGTGCTATCTTCTAAGGGCTGCAGATATTTCATCCTTCATTCACCACATACATGCATGAATTAAAGATAAATGTTTGGGGCAGCTTCAAATCAAGTCCAGGCTAACTTTGCACAGCTTTCTACCTTCAGCAAACAGCAAAAAGTATGGACTAAGGGATCATCAACAAAGCAGGAATTTTCACAGTCACCCAACAACATTCCTAAGATTTATCTAAATAAAGTAAACAGCTAACTAAACAGCCATAAGATCTAAGCTAAACATATGAAATTGGAGAATGAATCAAATGACATGAGAAAAATCAAGGAAATACACCAAGTCAATGATATTTCTTATAAATTTCTGCAGCATGCCTTTACAACAACTCAACTCTCACTTTTGCAAATGAGGGGAGTGCTCTATTTATAGTTTCCCAAAAGCTAAATGAATGGCCAAGATTCATTATAATTGTGTGGCCAAGATTCATTACAAAATAGGGTTTCACCTACCCCCAAATAGATTTACAATATAAAAACATTTTTTGTCTCTTCCCTATTTTGTCATCTAGTGGATGGCACTATTGCTCTTTCATCCTATAGCTAATTGCTGTTTTCTTGGCTATAGCTACTTTTTAGGGAGATCTTCTTCTTTGGCTGGACTGTCCTCTTGCTCCTCGGAAGCTGCGTGCTCTATGTACTTGAGGATGACGGCCTGGAGTTTGTCTATCTCAAGGATCTCGCATCTTAACACCTGATAGCTCCATTCTTTAGCGTTCTCTTCCAGCCGCTTCCAATCCTCGTCATACTTCGAGCCTTGGTCTCTGAATAGCTCTGATCGATCGAAGGTGCGGGTGGCAAAACTCAGGAACTCCGTTGTAATTTCTTCGGCTGTCCCGTCCTTCATCTTCTCCTCGAAGTATGGCTTGATCTTTTCTGCATCCATTTGCACTGTGGGCATGTCATAGCCCGTCATCAGCTTGAGGTATTCAACGCATTCTGCCCGGATTTCCTTAATCCACTCAATATCGGGATCCACCTTGCCCAGGATCTGCTCCATCCTCTCCTTCCGGTTGATGAGGTCTCTGCGCCACACATCCACCAGCCAATGATCCTCTGTTTTCAGCCCTAGCTTCTCCTTCCATGTGTCCTCAAGTATCTGAAGGATGGCTTCAATTCTCGGGAAGGTGGAGTCGTATGTCGCAGGGAAATTGGTGCATAGCCTCCTTGTGCTCTCTAGGGACTGGATCAGGTCTAAGAACTTGTTGGATATCCACACAGCCCTGCTGATTCCCATGTTTCCGATGTATACAACCCGTCAAAACCAATCCTCAGTGGTCTTTTCCAAGTTCTTCCTTCTCTCCATCTTGTCAATTTGTTTTTTGGAGAGCAACTGTGGTGCGGTTGCGGAGGTGGTGGGCAGGTCGTCCACTGAGGACCACTACTGAATGTAGTCGGTTAGGGCAGAAACTTGTGCCTTGAGCTCGTCCTTGGAGACCTTGTCCTGCTTGATCAGGTGCACCACTGTGGCCACCGACTCCTCTAGGTGTTCAACTTTCTGTTCCCTAGTTGTTGTCCCCAAGTCAATGGTGGAGATGCTGTAACTCACCCCCGCCTGGCTGACAGTAGGTGTTGCAATTTGTGCTGCTTGGGAGACGGAAGTGTCCATGGTTATCTTGGATCAGACCTTAGGCTTCTTCTCTTTCTTTGTTGTGGTCAGGGATCGAGCCAAGATGGCTTCCAACCTCGCTCTTGGATCCTTCAGCACTGGGGTTGTTTTCTCTAGTTGTTTCTCCAACCAATTGGGCATGGCAGATTTGTCTTTAGGTGCATCATGGCTGCCCTCACCCTTCTCTATCAAAGGTAAGACCTTTGCCTCTTTCTCCTTCTGGGGTTCTCCCTTTTCTTTGGCAGCTTCCTCCTCCTCGTCGGAGTCTTGAATAAATACGAGGCGATTGACGGGAAACTTGGTGGACAATTGTTGGGTGGGGCTCTCTTCCCTCACTGCCTCCTCTTTCTTTTCTTCAGTAGCCTCGGCCTCAGGGCTCTTGACAGCATGGGTCTCAGCCTCGGTGATATCCTTTATTGGCTGCTCTTCTGGTGGCTGCCCCTCTTCACCAAGTGGAGACTTTTCTGCTTCCTCCCCAGCATCCTTTGGCTGCTGAGCCGACTCCTCCTCAAGGCCTTCATCGAAAGTTTGGATAATTTCTTTGGCGTCTGAGCCATCCTCTTCATCCTCGCCTTCAGAAGAGCCCGTCTCCTCCTCCTCATAGACCACCCTGTCGATGGTTCAGTGCTCGTACTAAGGGTGCTCGTGATATTCATCGGCCTCCTCCTCAATAGGCACCGAGGCTTCCTACTCTTGCTCCTCCAACTCTTTCAAAATCTGCATTGTGGCCTCCATGGCTGGTGGCCTTGTTGGCGGTTGTGAAGGTTGAGCTGTTGCGAGGGCTTGGGTGAGGGCTGCTTGGAGTGCGGGGTCCATTAGGATCTGTGAGAGCTCAGGGGGAAGACTCTGCATGTGCCTTGCAAGGGCCTCAGGCATAGTGGCAAGGGGAACAGGCGACGCTATTGTTGCCAGGGGGAGTGATGTAATGGGCAACATAGCAGCAGAAGAGGAAGGGGGAGTGGTCATGCCGGAAGAGGAGTCGACGTCAATTATTGACCCGACCGGGGGTGAGGGAGCAAGATGGATAGAAATGTCCACTGCTGGCGGGGAAGCGGAAACTACAGCGAGAGAGGTGGGTGGCATGGGAGGGGCAGGGAGAAGCAAGGTAGGCCGCAATTCTGTCGTAGCCACTATCTGTTTGAGCCTTTTGGGAGATGAGCCTCCCGTTTCTTTCATTGCTTACTTTTTGGGGTCCGCAGACTGTGCTGTCTCTGTTCCTTTTCTCTTTTGAGACCTGGTGACGGGGGGAGACTTGGAAGTCTCATCAGCTGATGTGGTGGCGGCAACGTCCTCCATGGCGCTTAGCTCACTCTTGAGCGCCTCATATGTTAGGACCACTCCTTGTTGCTTCAGTTGCGCCACCTGCCTGTTGACCCACTCCTTAGTGCGAGTTATGATTGGCTGGGTGATGGTACCCAGGTCGTCGACCTCTTGTTCGCCCCAGTCAATCGACGGTATGGGAAGGTTGGCAACCGCAGGGTACCTCGGGTGCATTATCGTGGACTCGTCCTCCTCGAGTTGGTCCGGTACCTGGAACAGTTGCACTCTTCTTAGGAACTGTACGGTCATGCGCATGTAATGCCTCATGAGTACCTCTTTGTCGTCTTTGCAATCTGCCCAGAAGTCTTCAATATGGTATTGGTGGGCATACGTCGGCCCCAATGCTTTCCTAACATGGCCATGTGGGTCCATTCGTGGGTGAGCCGTGTACCATTCAAAATTATATTCCTTGAGCTCCTTCTCGGAATTGCTGGCACATTGAGATGTTTGCAGTCGATACAGTCCCTGGTCGAGGGTCATGGGATAGGGGATCCCTGCTACGTGCTTATTGCTGAAGACGACCTGGATGTGTTGGAGCTGCCGAGAAAGCTCCAGGAGGATGATTCTATCATTTGGGTACCTCGGCAATCTGTTTGGCCGCTCCGTGAAACCTTGGGCCCAGATGTAGGTAAACTTGGGGAATTGAATAAATAAGAAGGCATACTCCTTTAGGAGCGCCCTGGTGCTGTGGGAGACTCTCCTCTTGAAGTCTCCGGTGATCAATCTGATGATATGGCCAATGAAGGCGTCATTGACCCGGCAATACTCCTTCTTGAAGTTGCGGTATTGGAGTTGAGGGTATTTGTCGAATGGCTTGAGCCCACGCCTATGCCCCTGATCTGGCGCCACAAATAACCCACTGTATTGTCTTTGACCTGCCAGAGAGTACACCAGGTAGGAGGTCATATAGAACTTATAACTCTTCTTGACGTTAACAAACTGCTCATGAAAGCAGTTGCTGATGATGCCTCCCCAGTCGAATGAGACCTTGGTGTTAACATCCTCATTCCCCCGCAGGATCTACTCAATGTAGTAGGCCATCCTCTTGGGAAGTAAAGTTCTTTGGGAGGCCATATTACTGCTCAACATGAGTCACGGGTTGTGATAGTCGCCGTGGAAATGCATCTGGAGCGATTCGTGGGAACCTTTCTTGTGCCGTTCTCCTTAGAAGGAGGTTGATTGATTTCTTTACCTGCCCTAACGGATTAGCATCCGCCGCCTACTTTGCTTAATGTATAGGGACCTCATATGTAGGAGCGTGGGGATGTATGGAATGTTTGGCAATCCCTAGGCTCCTTGAGGATGTTTTCCTCTTGTCCGCGATTGTTTTGGTGTCCGCTTGGTAGGCTTCTCGGCAAGCCATTACTAGTTCGGGTGCTATGAGAGAGGGAGGAAAACCGGCAGCCTTGGTGATTCCACTCTGCCTTATCAGTCTAGTGTTCTTCGTCGTAGGGTTGACCTTGACCCTCTGAGTGAACTCATCTATGTCCACCTAGCCGATGTTTGTATCTGAGATCTCCTTCCAGTCCGTTGAGACCTTCGACTGGAGCGGTTCACCCTGGAACTGAAATTCATCTGGTCCTTATCTTCTTTTCCCCGAGGGGTCTTTCCTGATTTCTTGCCTTTATCCTTTTCGGCGGAGGCCCCTAAAGTTCCTGCAGCCGATTCCATATATTCTGCAAGCAAGGGCAAAGTTAGCGCAACAAAGCATAAAAAGCGTTCATGTTAGTCCATATTTCAACGATAACACCTAAATAATTAATCAATTATATCATAAATTTATCCTTAGACATTATCGACCTTCGTTTTAGGGCATTTGGACAATCCAGGCCCAGAGGGCCGGACTTCCCTGGCATGAATGTTGTCTGGAAGGGAAAATGCAACCGAAAGTTCCCGGAGGCCCTTCTCGGCCAAATTTTAGTGTTTCAAGAGGCTCATGATAGAGAAGAGCACAATTTAAGATGTGGGTCGAGATCAGATTCTGGATTTAGGATCGTTTGGGTGGATAAA
>VDFB02047230.1:0-45327 GCA_007258455.2 Sequoia sempervirens | reverse complement strand
GCGTGAAGTTGGATTTTGGAATGGAATCCTTGGGATGGGAAGTTGTTATGCAGTGGCTGTAGGTTCAAACAACAATCTTGGAATCCATTTAGTTTTTGGATTTAGCTTTACAATGTGCAATGAACCTTGGTATTGATCAGTTACTAAAAAAAGGGAAAAGGGCAAAGGAGGAGAAAAGTTCTTAAGTCTAAAGCTTGCTATGAATAGTGACAATGGAGTTCCTGCAATGGACAATTCCTCAAAACAATATCCCACTTAACCAGGGATCATATCATTCACGAAAAATTTCTGGTTCTCATATGTATAATGTATTGGTTAAGCAACCAAACTTCTTGTAATTGGGTTGATCATGAAAAACTCTTCTTAAGTGGAAAAAATGGTGGTTCAAGGAACCTAGCAAAACCCCACCTAGGTTCAAAATAATATTAAAAATACCGCCCAAGGCATAACCTGTGGAAGAAGTTTCTAAATTTTGGCTTATGAATTATCAAACGGTTTCCCAACATTTGTACATTCACTTAAGGAAAAATAAAGTTCGAACATGGTAGGAAAACACTGCCCGGTGTAGGAAAAATAAGGTGGGCGGTAAAGTAAAAGGTTCGAAAAACTTATAAAAACCCCGCCCAAGTTTGAAGAGAATTACAAAAGGTCTCTCGAACATAGTGTAACGCCCCATCGTGTGAACCCCAAAGGACAATTAAACAATAATTACTGCACAATTTTTTTTTAAAGATAACATAACATACATGTAATACACATTAAGTCATGACATGAATTTCATTTAAGTAGACTCACTAACACATACATCCCTTGGGGTACACAAGGAGTCATTACGCGACTTAGATCCACACAACGACAATAAATAATAAAAGCCAAAGATATAATCCATAACAAAGTAAACATTAACAAATGTAACACATACATGATATATCATTGATAAGAAACCATTTGTGTATGTAAATACAACATATACATGATTAAATCAACACATTGAATAACAACTGCCATGGCCATTATCTACACAAGGTTTAACATTACATTACAGTACAATGGTCAAGAGGTACAATGATGCAAAAGTGTTTCCAAATATGAATGGAAACCATACAATAAGATAACATGATACACAATATTGTTGATGGTGTTTTTATGCACTTCTCAACACAGGTAGTGTGTTGATGGTAATATGAATACACAATATTGTTGATGGTGTTTTTATGCACTTCTCAACACAGGTAGTGTGTAGGTGCACTACCTCTCTTGAAAGACAATCTCCCACAATCGAATTGCAGAACACTATCCCAAGGTCTCTCGGGTGTCAGGTCATGACAGTGCTTAGATACCTCAGTAGTTTGATGTGATTTGCTGGAATCACAAGGCGGTCTTACAGAAAACACAAAGTGTGGACATAAAGCGTGAAGTTGGATTTTGGAATGGAATCCTTGGGATGGGAAGTTGTTATGCAGTGGCTGTAGGTTCAAACAACAATCTTGGAATCCATTTAGTTTTTGGATTTAGCTTTACAATGTGCAATGAACCTTGGTATTGATCAGTTACTAAAAAAAGGGAAAAGGGCAAAGGAGGAGAAAAGTTCTTAAGTCTAAAGCTTGCTATGAATAGTGACAATGGAGTTCCTGCAATGGACAATTCCTCAAAACAATATCCCACTTAACCAGGGATTTCACAGTATCATAAAAATTATGCTATCTTCTAAGGGCTGCAGATATTTCACCTTCATTCACCACATACATGCATGAATTAAAGATAAATGTTTGGGGTAGCTTCAAATCAAGTCCAGGCTAACTTTGCACAGCTATCTACCTTCAGCAAACAGCAAAAAGTATGGACTAAGGGATCATCAACAAAGCAGGAATTTTCACAGTCACCCAACAACATTCCTAAGATTTATCTAAATAAAGTAAACAGCTAACTAAACAGCCATAAGATCTAAGCTAAACATATGAAATTAGAGAATGAATCAAATGACATGAGAGAAATCAAGGAAATACACCAAGTCAATGATATTTCTTATAAATTTCTGCAGCATGCCTTTACAACAACTCAACTCTCACTTTTGCAAATGAGGGGAGTGCTCTATTTATAGTTTTCCAAAAGCTAAATGAATGGCCAAGATTCATTATAATTGTGTGGCCAAGATTCATTACAAAATAGGGTTTCACCTACCCCCAAATAGATTTACAATATAAAAACATTTTTTGTCTCTTCCCTATTTTGTCATCTAGTGGATGGCACTATTGCTCTTTCATCCTGTAGCTAATTGTTGTTTTCTTGGCTATAGCTACTTTTCAGGGAGATCTTCTTTGGCTGGACTGTCCTCTTGCTCCTTGGAAGCTGCGTGCTCTATGTACTTGAGGATGACGGCCTGGAGTTTGTCTATCTCGAGGATCTCGCATCTTAATGCCTGATAGCTCCATTCTTTAGCGTTCTCTTCCAGCCGCTTCCAATCCTCGTCATACTTCGAGCCTTGGTCTCTGAATAGCTCTGATCGATCGAAGGCGCGGGTGGAAAAACTCAGGAACTCCATTGTAATTTCTCCGGATGTCCCATCCTTCATCTTCTCCTCGAAGTATGGCTTGATCTTTTCCGCATCCATTTGCACTATGGGCATGTCATAGCCCGTCATCAGCTTGAGGTATTCGATGCATTCCGCCCGGATTTCCTTAATCCACTCAATATCGGGATCCACCCTACCCAGGATCTGCTCCATCCTCTCCTTCCGGTTGATGAGGTCTCTGCGCCACACATCCACCAGCCAATGATCCTCTGTTTTCAGCCCTAGCTTCTCCTTCCATGTGTCCTCAGGTATCTGAAGGATGGCTTCAATTCTCAGGAAGGTGGAGTCGTATGTCGCAGGGAAATTGGTGCATAGCCTCCTTGTGCTCTCCAGGGACTGGATCAGGTCCAAGAACTTGTTGGCTGTCCGCACAGCCCTGCTGATTCCCATGTTTCCGATGTATACAACCCGTCGAAACCAATCCTCAGTGGTCTTTTCCAAGTTCTTCCTTCTCTCCATCTTGTCAATTTGTTCTTTGGAGAGCAACTGTGGTGTGGCTGCGGAGGTGGTGGGCAAGTCGTCCACTGAGGACCACTGCTGAATGTAGTCGGTTAGGGCAGAAACTTGTGCCTTGAGCTCATCCTTGGAGACCTTGTCCTACTTGATCAGGTGCACCAGTGTGGCCATCGACTCCTCTAGGTGTTCAACTTTCTGTTCCCTAGTTGCTGTCCCCAAGTCAATGGTGGAGATGCTGTAACTCACCCCCGCCTGGCCGACAGTATGTGTTGCAATTTGTGCTGCTCGGGAGATGGAAGCGTCCATGGTTATCTTGGATCAGACCTTAGGCTTCTTCTCCTTCTTTTTTGTGGTCAGGGATCGAGCCAAGATGGCTTCCAACCTCGCTCTTGGATCCTTCAGCACCGGGGTTGTTTTCTCTAGTTGTTTCTCCAACCAATCGGGCATGGCGGATTTGTCTTTAGGTGCATCATGGCTGCCCTCACCCTTCTCTATCAAAGGTAAGACCTCTGCCTCTTTCTCCTTCTGGGGTTCTCCCTTTTCTTTGGCAGCTTCCTCCTCCTCGTCGGAGTCTTGAATAAATACAAGGCGATTGACGAGCAACTTGGTGGACAATTGTTGGGTGGGGCTTTCTTCCCTCACTGCCTCCTCTTTCTTTTCTTCAGTAGCCTCGGCCTTAGGGCTCTTGACAGCATGGGTCTCAGCCTCGGTGATATCCTTTATCGGCTGCTCTTCTGGTGGCTGCCCCTCTTCACCAAGTGGAGACTTTTCTGCTTCCTCCCTAGCATCATTTGGCTGCTGAGCTGACTCCTCCTCAAGGCCTTCATCGAAAGTTTGGATAATTTCTTTGGCGTCCGAGCCATCCTCTTCATCCCCACCTTCAGAAGAGCCCGTCTCCTCCTCCTCATAGACCACCCTGTCGATGGTTCGGTGCTCGTACTAAGGGTGCTCGTGATATTCATCGGCCTCCTCCTCAATAGGCCCCGAGGCTTCCTGCTCTTGCTCCTCCAACTCTTTCAAAATCTGCATTGTGGCCTCCATGGCTGGTGGCCTTGTTGGCGGTTGTGAAGGCTGAGCTATTGCGAGGGCTTGGGCGAGGGCTGCTTGGAGTGCAGGGTCCATTAGGATCTGTGAGAGCTTAGGGGGAAGACTCTGCATGTGCCTTGCAAGGGCCTCAGGCATAGTGGCAAGGGGAACAGGCGACGCTATTGTTGCTAGGGGGAGTGATGTAATGGGCGACATAGCAGCAGAAGAGAAAGGGGGAGTGGTCATGCCGGAAGAGGAGTCAACGTCAATTATTGACCCGGCCGGGGGTGAGGGAGAAAGATGGACAAAAATGTCCACTGCTGGCGGGGAAGCGGCAACTACAATGAGAGAGGTGGGTGGCACGGGAGGGGCAGGGAGAAACAAGGTAGGCCGCAATTCTGTCGTAGCCACTGTCTGTTTGAGCCTTTTGGGAGATGAGCCTCCCGTTTCTTTCATTGCTTGCTCTTTGGGGTCCGCAGACTGTGCTGTCTTTGTTCCTTTTCTCTTTTGAGATCTGGTGACTGGGGGAGACTTGGAAGTCTCATCAGCTGATGTGGTGGCGGCAACGTCCTCCGTGGCGCTTGGCTCACTCTTGAGCGCCTCATATGTTAGGACCACTCCTTGTTGCTTCAGTTGCCCCACCTGCCCGTCGACCCACTCCTTAGTGCGAGTTATGATTGGCTGGGTGATGGTACCCAGGTCGTCGACCTCTTGTTCGCCCCAGTCAATCGACAGTAAGGGAAGGTTGGCAACCGCAGGGTACCTCGGGTGCATTATCGTGGACTCGTCCTCCTCGAGCTGGTCCGGTACCTGGAACGGTTGCACTCTTCTTAGGAACTGTACGGTCATGCGCATGTAATGCCTCATGAGTACCTCTTTGTCGTCTTTGCAATCTGCCCAGAAGTCTTCAATATGGTATTGGTGGGCGTACGCCGGCCCCAGCGCTTTTCTAACATGGCCATGTGGGTCCATCTGTGGGTGAGCCGTGTACCATTCAAAATTATATTCCTTGAGCTCCTTCTCGGAATTGCTGACACATTGAGATGTTTGCAGTCGATACAGTCCCTGGCCGAGGGTCATGGGATAGGGGATCCCTACTACGTGCTTATTGTTGAAGACGGCCTGGATGTGCTGGAGCTGCCGAGAAAGCTCTAGGAGGATGATTCTATTATTTGGGTACCTCGGCAATCTGTTTGGCCGCTTCGTGAAACCCTGGGCCCAGATGTAGGTAAACTTGGGGAATTGAATAAATAAGAAGGCATACTCCTTTAGGAGCACCCTGGTGCTATGGGAGACTCTCCTCTCGAAGTCTCCGATGATCAATCTGATGATATGGCCAATGAAGGCATCATTGACTTGGTAGTACTCCTTCTTGAAGTTGCGGTATTGGAGTTGAGGGTATTTGTCGAATGGTTTGAGCCCACGCCTATGCCCCTGATCTGGCGCCACAAATAACCCGCTGTATTATCTTTGACCTGCCAGAGAGTACACCAGGTAGGAGGTCATATAGAACTTATAACTCTTCTTGACATTAACAAACTGCTCATGAAAGCAGTTGCTGATGATGCCTCCCCAGTCGAATGAGACCTTGGTGTTAACGTCCTCATTCCCCCGTAGGATCTACTCAATGTAGTAGGCCATCCACTCTTGGAAGTAGGCAGCTGCTGAGAGGCCCATGACCCTGCTCAACATGGTCACCAGGTCGTGATAGTCTTCGTGGAAATCGCTACGGAACAGTTCGTGGGGAACCTTTGCAACGCTGCCCCGTTTCTCCTTAAGCCACAGGAGGTTGATTGATTTCTTGCACCCTAACGGATTGGCATCCCACGCCGCCTAGCACTGCTTTAACGTGGGGAACTCCATATGTGGGAACGTGGGGATGTGGAATGTTTTGGAAATCCCTTCTGGCGACATGTCCGCGAGGATGTTTCCCTCTTTGTCTATGATTGTTCTGGTGTCCACTTGGTAAGCTTCTCGGCAAGCCATTACTAGTTCGGGTGCTATGAGAGGGAGGAAAACTGGCAGCCTTGGTGATTCCACTCTGCCTTATCAGTCTGGTGTTCTTCATCGTAGGGTTGACCTTGACCCTCTGAGTGAACTCATCTATGTCCACCTGGCCGATGTTTGTAACTGAGATCTCCTTCCAGTCCGTTGAGACCTTCGACTGGAGCGGTTCACCCTGGAACTGAAACTTCATCTGGTCCTTATCTTCTTTTCCCCGAGGGGTCTTTCCTGATTTCTTGCCTTTATCCTTTTCGGCGGAGGCCCCTAAAGTTCCTGCAGCTGATTCCATATATTCTGCAAGCAAGGGAAAAGTTAGCGCAACAAAGCATAAAAATCATTCATGTTAGTCCATATTTCAATGATAACACCTAAATAATTAATCAATTATATCATAAATTTATCCTTAGAGGTTATCGACCTTCGTTTCAGGGCATTTGGACAATCTAGGCTCGGAGGGCTGGACTTCCCTGGCAGGAATGCTGTCTGGAAGGGAAAATGCAACCGAAAGTTCCCGGAGGCCCTTCTCGGCCAAATTTTAGTGTTTCGAGAGGCTCATGATAGAGAAGAGCACAATTTAAGATGTGGGTCGAGATCAGATTCTGGATTTAGGATCGTTTGGGTGGATAAAAGGGGCACCGAAGGTTTCAAGCCGGAAAGCTGGCAGGAGAAGGCATATGGAGACGGCCGACAGACAACGAAAGTCAAGCGGCAGAAGTCCGAGGGCCGGGGTCCATGAGGCCAAAGGATGGCCGACAGGGGTTATGGTTCAGCCTTGGAGGCTTCCCGCGTGGCGGGGCCTGGCTGCCGCGAGATTTTCAGCAGTTTTGGACGGCGGCGGCGAGCGGGAGCCCGGGACCCGGAGACCGAAAAGACGAGGAGCAGTGGCCGCCGTGTGATTTTCACGTTGATCGGGCGATGGTGGTGGTGGAAGGTTCGGGGCCCAGAGCCCGGGGAGCCGGTAGAAATCCGCTGTGGAGGACGGCGGCGGCGAGGAGACACTCGGGGCCCGGCGGGCGGGAAGCCGAAAGGGGTCCGCTGTGGGGAACGGCGGAACCGTCACAGAGTTCCGGAGATGGAACTCCGGACGGCCAGGCCCGGAGGATCCCACAGCTGCGAGGAGATTTGGCAGGAGACAGCCGAACTTCCGAAGACGGAAGTCTGGGAGCCAGGACCCGGGGAGCAGACGGTCGAGGCACGAAAAAAACAACGTCGAGCGCACGAAAAACCAGGCAGGGAAGCCCGCCGGCCGGAGCTCGAAGGTAACAAGGACAGATGAAACCTGCCAAGGGGTTCAAAAAGCTGAGGCAATGACGAGGCCCGGAGGTCGGGGCACCGGACGGAATTCGCCGCCGCGGAAGGAAAACCACTTGCAGAACTCCGGAGATGGAACTCCGGGGTTCCAGGCCCGGGACAACCAAAGGGCGTGCTTCTAAGTTGCAATTTCCTCAGTGGAGCCGAAGTCGGGATCCGACCGTCTGGGAGGCAGGGTAGTCTAGGTCGTTAACGCTCGGCGAAAGGCCAACGGAAATCCGAGGGGGGAGATCCGACGGACCGGGCCTGGAGAGGGGGGATTTCCGCCAGGAGATTTCAGAGTTTGAATTCGACAGCGAAGATGGGCCTCGGACTCGGGAGGGACATTCGCCTTGCGCGACGAACGGCCGCGGCAGGGAGAGATCCCAAATCGGCGGCGAGGGCTTTCTGTCAGGTTTTGACGATTTTGGACACATGGGTTATGAACGCAATTTGGTTTTCTTCCATCTTATGCCATCCTACTTATTGATTCATTTGATCAAATGCTTCAAAAATACAAAAAATACGGGAGGGAAAACGAGGGTGGCCTACCTCGAGTTCGCTAAGTGGTGAGGCGTGGGATCCACTGTGGGTTGACGGAGCGATGCAGACGTAGATGATCATGACGCTGCTCTTCGTGGTGGGCTCCAGATGCTCGGCTTTGCAATTTCGCTCCAATTCGTAATGTGAAAATGACATTGGTGGGTCGGGCATTATATACCCCAACCGCCATTAATACTCGCATTTATTGCTCGTACGACCGTGCCAAAAGTTGGTGAAATTTCAAATTAGGTCGGCGGCGGCGGCGGAGACTGGGGCCTGGCGGCCGGAAAGACGTGGAACGATGGCTGTCGTTTGATTTTGGACAACTTTGCACGGCCAGAGCGAAGATAGGCCCAGGGCCCGGATGGCGGAGGGCCGGCAAGGATTCACCGAAAGATTTGCATGTTATTCAGCAATGACGGCGAGGTGTGCCCTGGGGCCCGGAGGGCGGGAAGCCGGCAGGGGTCCGCCATCGAAGACCGGATTCACAGAGTTCCGGGGACGGAACTCCGGACGGCCGGGCCTAGAAGGTCCCGGGGCAGGCAGTCAGGGACAAACCAGACAACCACAGAAAAAGCCCAGGTGGGGCCCGAGGGGTGGGTGGCCGCCAGAGGGTCGCTGTCACAGATGGCGATCCTGGGACGGAAGTCCAAATGTGGACTTCCGAGGCCCGGGGCCCGAAGGTCCCGGCGCCAGCCCGAAAACTCACTACGCACTTCAAACAGAGGGCGGTAGGTCGAGCCCCGAGGGGCGGAAAGACACCAGGAGAACGCCGCAGAGGACGGCAAACGCCAAGGGGAAGCCCGAGTAGAGCACTCCGGAAGCCCGGGCCCGAGGGGGCCCAAGGCCGTCCCAGAGCCAAAATGCCAAAGGGACCCATGAGGCCCCCGAAAGGCAGCAAAAACTGAAAGCGGAGGCATGGTCGATTTTATGATGAAACTTTAGAGCAACATCGACCATGCAGAACATCAAAAAAAGAGGGGCACGCAAAATGAGGCAGCCCCAAAAGACCCGACGAGGCGAAAGAAAAGAGGGTCCCCATTCCAAACGGGGCGTGTGTGTTAAGGGCACAACAAATATCATAACTAGCTCCAAGACGGATACAACTCTGGAGTCACCGCAACTAGCACCAATCTGCACCTCACGATCCTCGACTGGGGACCCAATGGGGTGCTTAGCATGTTCCACCCGACCATGTGGGTCCGAAGACCCACCCCCCATGCTAAGGAGCTACAAGAAAGAGTCCTCAACCAAGAACATCCAAACACGGAACCACAAGACTCAACATCATACAAAAGTATCATAAAACTCAAGGATTACAATGACATAATCATAAACATTCATGAGTCAACATATTAACTTAAAGTCATAAATCTCATCACATAAATCAAAGCAATAACCAGTAAACAAGTAATCAAAGGATGATCATGAAACATTTCCATATCAAACTGAAATAATAAATAGAATACAATTCCAGAGGCAATAATGAAGCAAGACAAATGGGTGTCAAGTGGAGAGTGTCATCGCATAGCCTTCATGGGATTTCCTGGCCCTTCCTCCAACTTGAGGTGCCGACACCCATCTATGGATCTCCTAGCTCTTCCTCCTACTTGAGGCGCCGACACCATAGGGTAGCTCATGCGAACACGATTCCAAAGGCAACAAGAAAATAGGGCACAAGGGTGTCTAGTGGAGAGTGTCATCACATAGCTCTCATGGGATCTCCTGGCCCTTTCTCCAATTGAGGCATCGACACCCATCTATGGATCTCCTGGCCCTTCCTCCTACTTGAGGCGACGACACCATAGGGTAGCTCATGCGGAGCCAATAACCTCTCATGGGGACAAGGTTACGACTTTGCCGACCACGACCTTCTCAGTCTATCATTAGTCTATGATAGCCCTAATGCATAGACGAGGCATCCAATATTTATTATCTTGTGTGTTTTACTACCCATCCCCCCTAAATTCTATTTTTAGGTTATCACTTGTTTAACTACTCTTACGTGGGTTCTCCTATGCACTTCCTCTTACCCGAGGCGCCGGCCCCCACGAAGAGCCACTCTCCCTAGAGACCCAACAAACATCAAACCAAAATCCAAGGGTTGTACAACATAACAAGAACATTAGATCACAACAGAGAAACATGTGAGGCATTATCTATCTCGCTATAAACACATAATCAAGGTCTCAACAATTCCCGTACAACCCTTTCAAAATCATGAAACCAAAACACTTGCCACATCAAGGGCACATAAAGAGAGAACATCAACTATCAAACATCTCAAGCCTCTGGAAACCAAAAAGAATGACAACCCACAAACGAGGGTAAAATGAAGCAACAAGAGTTTTTCCCCAATAACTCCCACATAAGGATAAAATTTCCCTCAAATCTGAGATTAACTCAGAAAATCCACACAAAGAAACTTTCATCAAACCCATCCACAAATACAATCCACCTATCAACAATGGTGTCACATTGAAAGAGATGCATAAAAGAAAAAAAATCAACCTTTAATTCAATAATAATCACTCAAAAAAAAACCAAAAGCCACCAACTAGGTATTCCACGGGAGACCTTAATTTTTCTCCTCACAAGAACCCCTTACTGTGGCACATAAATCACCTTCATAAAGTCAGCAACATGGTAACAACAACAATTATCTAATTACATTCTCAATTTAAAAGAAAACCAACCTACTCAACAAACAAAACAATTACAATCTCAGACTAATTCTAATATACACAATTCCACTATTAAGGAGTTCAATACAACCACCCATTACAAGATTACCAAATGCAACCATATAACTAAACCCCTCAATGATCCCAAAAGATAAATATACCATTTCCCTCTAACCATTACTCCCCTAATTAATCAATTTAACTTAACCGCTAGACTAAATAACTAACGAAATGTAACTTATGTTCCAACCACAAGTACTTATTCAGGACTACTATATCAATATTGCAACTACCAAGTGTAGAATTCTTAATATATTATTAGACTAATATAATTCACTAAGTAAATTCTTCCCAAACCAAAAACCAACATACTTTTCTTATTATCCCAAACACAATAAAACATACATATAGATACTTTTATAATCACTTTAAGTTTAATTAAAGATCACATACATGAAATCAGAAATTATAAATATTCAAGAATGACATACTCTTTTTCCTAGAGTGATGATCATATTTGACCTACAGTGATGATCATATTTGACCTACATTCTCCTTGGTCTAACCTTATCTTTTATAGAGGGTAAAATTATACATCTATCACAATTATAAATTACAAATACTAATGATCATAAATGATTTAGAGCAAATGAGTAATCCAAAAGATATAAATGTATATATAAAATACCTACTTAAGTTTACAACATTCAACATTTATTAAAACTCGTTAATTGAATTATTCTTTCCTTAACAACTTCCTATAGATTTCAAGTGCTACGACTACGCTAGATTGACAAAGGACTCAGAGAGGCTATTCAATTTACTATGCCTTTGCAAGTCTAAAAGTTGCAGCTGTGAAAGGTGGTCAATGGTTTCAGGGAGGCTATTTAATTTTGTACAACGCCTCAACTCCAAATGTTGTAACTAAGGCAGGTTGCCAAGCATATTAGAAAGTGAATATTGGAATTTGGAAATATCGCCATCTACTTGCATTATTATCAAATCTCAAATGTTATCCACAAGACGGAAGGGAAGGAGAAAAGTGAGGTGCAAATACGCGACATATGAGTAGGATAAATAATGTACAACTTTTTTTCTTTTTTTTTTTGAACTTGACACATTTCAGTTTGGTGGCGAGTTTCCAAGACGTGCTCAAGTTGAAGTTTGGATATTAAACTTCACCGCGATCACTGGAAAGCTCCTTTTTATGTTAGTATTTGACAATATTTTATTTTGAAGTGCTGCAACTACGATGGATTGTCAGTAGCATCAAATAGGTTATTTATACCTTTAAACTTTCTATTATCCCCCAGCGCTGCAGCTTAGACAGGTCGACAATGAAATCAGAGAGGTGATTTAAACCTCTACAACATTCTATGTTCAAGTGCTACATCTATGAGAAGTTAAAAAAAATAGGGAGGTTATATAAATCAATACACCGTACCACGTTCTAGTGCTATCGCTGTGACAAATTATAATAAGAATCAGGGAGATTATTTAAACACCCACACCCTTCTGTGTCCCAGTGTTGTAGTTGTATTAGATTGTCAACAGAGTCAAGGAGGTTGATTATCAAGTCGCTTAAGTAATCATCTATTTCGATTTTGATTTATATATATATATATATATATATATATATATATATATTTTGCAGAAACAAGATAGGCACTGATAGTTCCATTTTGATATGCATGGATTAAAAGAAAACGTGGCTTGTGACTCAAACAACATTCAAGGGGATGAATAGGTGAGAAGCGAATCAATCCAAAGGATATGCCATGAAGGATATAGATGATGCAAAATAAAACAAACTGAGAATAGACTTGAATTGCAGCCCCCACTATTTGACTCCCACAGTGAAAGCATGTGTGTGATATTCAATGATATAGTCGTCACCACGGGAGAGGTAGAAAGAATATATTGTGAATCGGGGTGATCTTTCCTATCTCATCGATGAACGGGATGATCGGAGCACAATCCCATATGGAGATAGGGTCTAGTCTGATCTACTCCGGTGATGGCTCGGTGACTGCATCTCCTCCCTCAACCCATCTCTTCATGATGTCAGACCTGGGTGAGATAGCCGATGGAACCCAAGAGAGAGACGGTAAATCACTAACACCTAGATGGTATTGCGGCCCTGGGTGGCTCGAGGGGTTCCAACTAGTACCCAACCTCTCAAGATTAGAGTGAAAGATTTCTAGATAGAAATTGGAGCAGAAAATAATATAACTATTCGAGAGCAACGAAATGTTGGCCAAATTCAAAAGGATAAAATGATGTAAAGAATAGATATCATTTGGATGATGAAACACAAACGACTAAAAGGAGACCCAAATATCAAGGGCATTTGTATTAAGACCTCAAAATGCAAAACCTTTGATTCATTTGTGTCAATAGAAGGAAATTATCATGAACAACACGCAAAAATGTATAATATAGTAAAATTCTTGCACGCTGAAAACAGTTCACAAACTCTACTTAACCACCATCGCTAAGATCTAGCTATTTATCATTTCATTCTTTACGATCCATTGCATTAAAGGATATGAAGGCTCAAATGAAAAGACTAGCAATTACCTAGTTTCCTGCGCTAAACTAAAATCCCTTCCAGAAACTGTTTCTCCAAGAGAAAGGTAATGTAATGCGCCTATACTGGTGATACCCAGCTACTACGATTGATGCACCTATAACGTTCCATGGAGACTTAGATGTGCTACAGATCACTCATTCCTCCCCACGATCTCCCTCTCCAACGATTTCATCACCTCCTGAGATTGATCCATCCAAAAGCCAATTCCTCCCCCCAAATCAAAATCACAGATCACAGATAAAAACCTCCCCCCCGAACTCTGATCCCAAAAAGGAAATATAAAGTAGGTTTTTGAAAACAAAAATCAAATAAAAAAATAAACAAGTTTCCCACTATTTTTTCTTTTTGCATGATCTCCGTTTTTTTTTTACATATTCTATGCTATCTTCATTTTATTTTATTTTGGCAAGAGTAACTGCATGTAACGGAAGAAAGTAGATTTCATTAATTTTCCTATTTACTCTCCAATAAAACAGCTAGTCCCAAAACTATGCATTTTCCGCATAACTGACCTTTCTATCTTTTAATTGCTTTTCCTGCTTTTTGTCTGTGTAGTAAAATCTTATCCCTTTGTTTAATTAATTTTAATCGTTAAGGCATTTAATCATCCTATTTAGTTTGACAATTAATCAATGATATCCACATAATATTATTATTATTATTATTATTATTTTTAATAAGCATAATCCATATTTAATTATTATTTTTATATTCCAATTTTTATTTAGATTTCCTTGCAATCAATTTTAATCCAATTGAACTAGATCATTTTAAAATATTGAGTTCACTAAATAAACCAATAACACATTGACAGCAAAATCAACCTATCATCACTATTAACACTTACTCACAAATGATGAAGGGCCAATAGTGGAGGGCACTACACATAGATTGGGTCAGGACATAGGAAAAAAGTGAGATAACATCCCGAGTAGAAGTTTAGGGAAAGTTTATGGGTAACACATATATTATCTCAATATGAATGCACCTTAGAGGGTGTATTTGAATTAAATACACTTGTTTATAGGATTTCAAAGTTCCCATCATGAAAGGATTTATAGGATCTAGTATTGAATATCATCCTAGATCTAATATTCTAATTAATATACCTATAAATCTTGTACAATATAGTGTGCATACACTCCAATCTCTTGGGATTGAATCTATAGTAAACATGTTACTAGAGTTTTAGTCTTCTTCATTCAAAAATTTCAATGAACAATGGCACCATCCACATGATGCCTTGTTAGTCTATTATTTCAATAGCCTAATTAATAAAATCTATAGGTTACTTGGACTTGAGATTTTGATGAGCCTCATAAGAAAGAAATTTCATTGATTCGAAAGACTTCCAAGGAACAAATGATGAGGATTAAAGGGTAAGGGAATATTGCCTAGAGAATTGGAATGCTCTATTTCCTAACTAATTCTTGTTCACTAGAGTCTTTTCCATGACATGTATTGTCTCATTATCTTTACCAAAATCTAACATGATAACGGGTATGTGCAAGATCATCATGGAAAAATAGGCCCTTAAGTGGCAATGGAAATTTAGAAAAAATAGAGTTAGGCAACTTGACATAAAATTTTGAATAAGTTATCTATATTATTTCGAAAATATGTAAGAATAGAATTTGTAGAAAATTGAATGTAGTTTCTAAAATACTAAGTTTATTTTTTATTTTTTAAAAATCTATTTGGTGAAAATTTGAAATTTCAATGCAGTAGCACTTAAATTCTAGGGAAAAAAAAGTAGGTGTATGTCTGACCACTCTAACCACCATAAAATGATAATATATTTTTATAATATTTTAGATATAAGTAGAGGACTCATGTCCAGATGTGATGCATATTTTAAATTGTCATTTTTTTCCAAGTAATATTTAATTAGTTATGAATTTTTAATTACAATTTTTAAAAAATATAAAAAACTCATGTTTGATCACCTTAACTTGGTCAAAACTTCATGAAATTCATTTTTTTTTTAATCCTATAGTTTGTGAAGTATAGAATGTGATACTGTTTGAAAGCTATAGATGTTTTTCAATCAGCCTATCAATCAGGACTTTAGTCGTAATTCAAATAGAAAATTAATAATAATTATTTATTAAATTCAAAGTAAAGAATAATTTATATTGGTAGAAAGCTAAGAATCTCCTTTAAAAACCCTTTTTGTTTCATCAATTTTGGGTAAAAAAAAAGTTGTTAGCCACATACCCTACACATACCTATCATATCGCCACTTTTTGGCCCATCATGATCCTGCACATACCCTAACCATGAACATAGATGAATATAAGTGTTAACCCAATATAAATGCTTTTCATCCAAGAACTACTCCCCCAAACCCACCAGTTCATTTACAAGAAACACTCAAACTTAAAAAATAAAAATAAAAATTGAAACATTCCCAAAAAAATCCATTGTTGGCCTTCACTCATAAATATAAAAAAATTTATCCATGACTTCGATGAGAGGAAAAAGTGAAATGAGGAACCTGTTTAGTAGTGAAAATAGATATTTTCCTACATGTCCCTATATTATGGTGTATGGGGTAACCATAATGAATTTATTTAGTAGGTGTGTACCACTATCTTAAACCATGATTCTCCATGGACTAAATGGTTTGAATAGTAAAGACTTGTACTTCAAATTCATTATTATAACTCTCAGAAAAGAGTGGTGGAAAAACTATCATTAGAGCTTAAGATATGAGTTTAATTCGTCCAAATTCTCACACATTATAAAATTATTTTCTTATCTTCTTTCATCTCAATGGAATAATTGGAAAGATAGTTGGCTACACAGTTGGCCTTTTTATATGTATGTTGTGGGTATGTGTAGGATCATCATGGAAAAAATAGGCCCTTAAGTGGAAAAAAATTCAGAAAAATCAGAGTTTGGAAACTTGACGTAAAAAATTGAATAAGTTATCTATATTATTTCAAAAATATGTAAAAATAGAATCTGTAGCAAATTGAATGTAGTTTCTAAACTACTAGGTTTTTTTTTTAAAAAAATATATATTTGGTGAAAATTTGAAATTTCAATGCAGTAGTACTTAAATTTCAGGGAAAAAATAAGAAGTAGGTGTCTGTCTGACCACCCTAACCACAATAAAATGATAATATATTTTTATAAGATTTTAGATATAAGTAGATGACTCATGTCCTGATGTGATGCATATTTTTTTGTAATTTTTTTCTAAATAAATAATTTTAATTATGAATTTTTTATTGCAACTTTTAAAAAATATAAAAAATTGTATGTCTGACCACCTTAACTTAGTAAAAAATTTATGAAATTCATTTTTTTTTAATCCTATAGTATAAAAAGCATAGAATGTGATGCATGTTTCAGATCCAAAAAATGTGATGCCGTTTGAAAGCTATAGATATTTTTCAATCAACCTATCAATCAGGACTTTAGTTGTAATTCAAACAGAAAAAGAATAATAATTATTTATTAAATTCAAAGTAAAGCATAATTTATATTGGTGGAAAGCTGAGAATCTCCTTTAAAAACCCTTTTCATTTCATCAATTTTGGGTTAAAAAAAAGTGGTCAGCCACATACCCTACACATACCCATCATATCGCCACTTTTTGGCCCATTATGATCCTACACATACCCTTCTATAGTGCATGAGTTTAGAGAATCAAGAAGCATGTAGGATTATATAAGAATATTTTTTATTTTCTAGCTCATGTCACACTGTTTGTGGATTGAGTTGCTATTATTCATTGAGTCTCCTTCAATATCTATATTCTTAGCCCTACATTAATGGAATGATTACAAACTAAACACCAATTCCTAGACCTATTCCTTGTTATTTTTGTCATGTATTAATTTGTATGACACAATGATGATCAAGTATCCTTTTGAGTCCATTACTATACATTCAACTCTACATTGGTCTAGATTTTATCATGTAGTGTTATCAAAATCTAGTTTGACATGTCCATTAGATGAAGGAAACCAATTTATTTTCTTTTCTTTGCAGTGGAATTAGCACCACACTCTCCAAAAATGTGAGGCTCTTAAACCTTACCATATATGTGAGATCTCATTGTCTCAAGATGAGATATATATTTTTATTTGGTTGGATAAGTTTCTATTGTTACCACCTCAACTATGGAAAATTCAAGTTTGTTTAGGAATGCTTCCAAACTTATAGTAGATGACTAAAATTTTCTTCTATTTATTTTATTTCAAAGCTCCCTAATAAATAGTGATGGGATCAAAATCCAAATAAATGCAAAGGTCGACTACCAAGCTATAGGATTGGTCATAAGGAAAAGAGTTCCAAAATTTTATTTGGTAAAGGTGAGTCCCACTCCTACCTTTGACATAGCCATTGATAGCAATGGTGCACGAAGGAGCAACCTAGAAAAAAATGGTTCATGTTCTCTTCCTCCCACTCACACATTATACATCTTTAAGCATCAAGTAATCCCATTCTTTTGAGTCACTTCCCAACCAAAATATCTAGCCTTCATGAGACAATATTTTTTCTGAATATACCACTATCTAGCCCAAGCTTAGAATACTCCCTATATTTGTAATAATTATATTTGATAATGTCAACCTCAATAAATAAATTGTTTCCTTTCTTGCCTTAAATCTTTGAGAAATTTTTTCCACTCTTTTAAGATGTTAGGACCTTGGGGTCCTTCCACCACCATTCCTAGCTACCATTATTATTTTCTTGATAAGAAAGTAACAAACCTTATAAACTCACTTCTCCCTTATGATTTTCTAAGTAGGACCCATATCCATAATGTATGCTAGAAAAGAAAGAAAAAATAAAGATGGGGGAACAAACTCATATACCTTTTTGGTATCCTTAGAAAGTTTTAATATTATTTGGATAGTTCATTTAGCATAATATATAATAGCTTCATAATTCTATGAAAGGGGATAACTATAGTAAAAAAATTGGACACTTTGTAATTTCTACTTTATATATTATTCACTCATTTTATTTTCCATTATCATAGGATATTTTAGTTTATAATCAACCAAATTTTGAACTTTTATCCCCAATTTTTCTAATTTATATTTTGAGCATTCAATAGACTTCTTAAAAATATATGAACCTAGATCTATGATAATTCAATTTTATGGAATTGAAATGATCACTACTATTATTGTAGTAGAATCCACACATAATGAACCATTTTCAAATATATAAAAAATTATTGTTGTGGTATTTTTTATATTTTAGAATGGCTACCGATTGTGTTGAATTATTATAGCTAAAGTTGGCTTCCAGCTATGTACATGCCCATTTCTGGCTTCAAAGATCAAACAATATTTTTTTATCATGTGAACAAGTTTATTATAACTAGTTTGAAATTTTATAACACTTATTTATTATTTTCTACATATTTATAAAAAATTCTAAGCTCCACTAATTTAAAATTTATAGTCATTCATTTAAAGTTTATGAGATTTTTACACTAATTTATTACACAACCCTCTTTCAACATGAAACCAATAATAATACCATGGAAAATGAGGAAGGTGATAAAGACGAATTACATATTAGAAGTGTTATGGTAATGGGTTAATATAATTTTCTCTTATATCAAACATTTAGAATTTAAGCAAGATGTTGTAACAATTCTGTAAAAACAAATACATGGATTTATCACACATTGAAGGAAAATAAATTTACATACATTAGAACATTAAAGATAATATTTAAGAAGCTTCATATGCCTTAATCATGGCCAGAGATATACCACATATTACAAGATAGATTCCAAGTCTAATTCTATATTCTTGATATAGAGGAAAGCACAAGTAATTTTGATAATGTGTATAGAATAGCCAAATGACATTCCTTTTAAAAATATTAGATAATGTTATACTTTGTAAACATGTGTGTAATTATTCAAACAACCAACACACTTTAAAATATTAAAATAAGGGTATGTGATTTGTGTAGATGTTGTAATACTCACTTTCTTGATTTCTATTTACAACATATAAAATTTTATTAACATAATTTACTTACTATTTTAATGTACAAACTTGCTACTACAAATAAATGTATTCAAATGAATATTTTTACTTTTGAGTTGCATATTGATAACTCATCTAGAGGGCCTTCTACATTTGAGTTGTTCATCTATATGGTTGGAGGTCCATGATAATGTTAGTATCATTCTTTTAAGCAATACCCTACTATATTTATAAATATCTATGTTACATCGCTACAATAGCATGATGAATGTATTTCAAACATATTTATAAAAAAAATTATCAAATGTGTAGGTGAACTATGACTAAGAACCATTTCTCCTAGCATTCCAATCATGCATAAACTAGATACAATCCAATCAAGACAATATGATGGATAGTTTATGATTTTTATATTGAAAAACCAATAAAATCCATAATATTGGCTCACAATCTTATAAGTGTTTTAGATGAAGAAAAGATTGAATGAAAAAGATAATAAAACAATGCAACATCTTTCTAAGAGTAAGGATGGTAGGGAAATATATAAACAAATAAAACGTCTAAAATTTATTATTGATCTAAACATTTATAATATTGTATACAAGATAAAATTAAAGCTTCACTATAAATATTAATCATATATATAGTTATATCTACAAATCTATACTTACAATATACATGATTTATTTTCCATTTTATTAAAAATAGCATTATAATAATGAACCTTAAAATTATTTAAAAATAGTAATTACTTATTAATTTCAACATAATTTACTAGTTTTTTACCTTTACAAATCTATATTTTTATACATTCTTTGATATATTTGACATCTTCACTAATTATATATACTTAACTATAAATTAATTTAAGATTAAAATATTAAAATATTAAAACTTACAAGTTCTTTCATTTAAAAATAATATATTTAAATCATTACATAATTTGTTATCTATTACCTTCACATATACAAGTTCAATGTTAAAACATATTTAACTTATTACTTAATTTGATACTTAATTTTTTTACATTTTCTATGAACACATCCAATTCTCTTATCTTTTTGATGTAGAGCATCTACAAACTTAAAGGGTACTAAAGACCCAAACTACAAACATGAGAAGATCAAACAAACTTTCACCAAAATCCCCTTTATTCTAACTTGATTTCACAAGGCTACCAATACATCAAATCACCAAATTAGGATTCCAAAACTCTTATCAGACCCCAATACTCTTCAGTCATCATGATAAAGGCAAAATTAAATCAAATAATTTACCCAAGAACATTGATCCCTTCATTCTTTCACTTATTCACAAACATGGCACTTATTGCTTGTAGTATTCCTTCAAGAAAACAATGGGTATATATTCCAAACCTGATTGAATCTCCAAAGATAAATTAAATATTCAAGAACCCATTGCAACCTTATTGAACATATCAAAAACCAGAGTAATATTGTTTTGTAAAGATCCACCTTAAACTTGATTGTACCGTAGAAGGCTCTAAATAGGCCAAAATTACAAAGCAAGTACCAACAAATGAACTTCTTAATCCCAAATAACCATGTATAGTCATTCAAAAATTCATAAAACTTCCAAATCATCAACTTTTAGAGATTGAAAGACTCGTTAAGACCTCAAGTAACAAAACCCTCACTCTAGGCCATCTTAAACCAAGTAAAACATGGGTTTAATGGTTCTATGTTTTCCAAACCTCAAAATACCTTGCCATAGCCTCAAACATGTTTCAAATAGTTTGCACAAGATTTAAAAACCAACTCCCAACCTTCTTGAATGCATTTAGAACATATTCCTATTTGGAGCCACCAATTTCATAACAAAAACTCAAAAATTCCATTAAGGGCATCAACTTAAATTTGCACCAAGACTTCCCCTACAACTACTATCACACACAACACAAAAAATACTCTATATTCACCCATTCCACCAATTTTCTAAGCCTACATTGGTGGAATGGGTGTTAAATACTATTTAGACTCTCAAACCCTTGATCTTGAGGGTTTCTAATAGATTACTATAATAAAACTCAAAACAAACCTTAATCTCAATAAAAACCCTCCAAATTGAGGTTGAGTGAAATCCAAATCACTGTTCTATCAAAGACAAAGAAGATCAAGGCCTAGTATTGCTTTGCAGGCTGTACACAACTAGAAAATAACAAAGAAACACTGTATTTACTAAACATGGTACTTTTATTAACAAAAAACTTCAAGAATACAAAGTTATGTCTTTTTCTCACCTTTACAATGCCTTAAATAGATTTTTACAATATTTTTCCTGGCTTCCCAACAATTACAATCAACCCCTCAAGACTTTACAACTTCTTGACTCTTCATCTTCCTATTTTTGTGCATTGTTTTGCATTTTTACATTATAGACAACAATTACAAGATTTGCACTTTTTAACACTTTGACCACCAAACCTCCTAGAGACCTAAACAAATGATTCAAATAAATCAAAATGACCTCATTACAATGGTAACATGATAAAGATTCAAATTTTACAAGGTTGCTTGATTGAGACATAAAATGCACAAGGTGCTCCTGCACCACTTTTTGTAGATATGACTATTACATTCATAGGATATAAATAATCTAGTTAAAATATATATTTAATTGTTACTTAATTCTCTTATATTTTTATAGACAACCAAATTTCTTACCTTTTATAGACATAACTAATATTTAACTTATTACTAACTTGATACTTAACTCTCTTATTTTTTAATGAACACAACCAATTCTCTTACCTTTTTTAGACATAGTCACTACATCCATATGATACAAATAATCTACTAAAATATATTTATCTATTACTTAATTTGTTACTTAATTCTCTTATAGACATAACCAATTTTAACATAACTGATATTTAATTTATTTTTGACCTTATTTCTTAATTGCTATATTTTTCTATATAAGCATAACAATTGCACCCACATAATACTAGCAATTGCACCTCATTGTACAATGGGTATGCCAAAGAGGTATGGAAGGTCAATTAGGAAAAAACTAGGTCTTATTTTTGTGTACATTTGTGCAGTACATGAGGTCAATTGATAGGCCATTTATCAAATGATGTTGTTTATGAAACAAAAGTCTCAATGGAGAAGTGATAGCTTCAAATAAACTATGCATCCACTTATAGGGACACAAACACAACTAAAAAAAAAACTTAATTAGGAAGATAATCGTGATCATGTTATGTTTGAAATAGGGAGAGAGGGAGAGAGAGAGAGAGATAGAGATATAAAGAGGGAGATATAGAGATAGAAAGAGGGAGAGATAGAGGGGGGGAGAGAGAAGGGGGTTAAGGAGATAGAGATAGAGAGTAAGATAGATATAAAGGTGGAGATGGAGATGAAGAAGGAGGGGGTATGGTGATAAGGAGAGTAGGAGATAAAGAGAGAGAAAAAAAGGATAGATAGAGATGAAAGAGATAAATATATAGCAAGGGAGAGAATGAGAGAGGAGAGAGATAGGAAATGATATATAGAGAGAGGAAGGGAGAGGGAGAGATATAAGGGTACAAAGAGATGGAGAGAAAGAGATGGAAGAATAAATATGGAGAGATAGAGATAGAGAGGTAAAGATATATAGATATAGAGGTCTAAGAAGAGGGAGAGGGAGAGAGATGGATGGATAGAGAGAGGGGAAGCATGTCTAGAGATAGAGGGGGAGAGAGGAAAATAGAGGTAGAAATGAAGATAGACTGGGAGGAAGAGGGAGACAAATAAATAGATAGATAGAGGTAGGGGGAGAGATAAAGATAGAGAGAGATAGGGAGATGGAGAAGGATACATAGAGATAAAGACATAGAGAGATATATAAGAAGAGGGAGAGGGAGAGATAGAGAGATAGAGAGAGAGATATAGATGGTGTGATAGAGTGATAGGGAGATAAACATATATAGATATAATGAGATGTAGAGGTAGAGGGAGAGAAAGGCATAGAGATAGAAAAACAAAGAAGTAGAGCTAGGAAAATAAAGATGGGAAAAGAAAGAAATAGGAGGAGATAAATAGAGTGAGAAAGAAATAGGAAGAGATGGAGATAAATAGGAAGAGAGAGAGAGAGAGAGAGAGAGAGAGAGAGAGAGAGAGAGAGAGAGAGAGAGAGAGAGATAAATGGGAAGATAGAAAGAGAGGTAGAGATATATGGGAAGAGAAAGGGAGAGAGGTAGAGATAGAGAGATAGATAGGAGGATACAAAGGGATTAAAGGAGGGAGAGATGGAGATAGATAGAGGGGGAATATGGAGAAATGGAAGGAGAGAAAGGGAGAGAGATGGATCAAAGAGGGAGATAGAAAAGAGGGGGGAGAGGGGGAGAGAGATAAGTAGAGGAGGGAGAGAGATGAGGGGGAGAGATAGGTAGAGGAGGTAGAGAGAGATATGTAGAGAGGGAGGGAGAGATATGTAGAGAGGGAGAAAAAGAAGATAGGGTGAGATGAGAGATAGATCAATATATATAGAGAGGGAGAGATATAGATAAAGGCCCATATAGAGGGATAGAGAGGGATAGGGAAAAATATAGAGAAATAGGGAGAGAGATAAAGAGATAGGGAGAGATAAAGATATATAGAGAAAATCTAGCAATAATTATATTATATATAATTTAATTTGTATTATATAAAACATGTATTTTGTTTAAATTTTTATTTTATTTTATATTTAATATTTTTTATATAAAATAATAAATATAACCATAATAATATTTCAAAAATAAATATAATATAATTTATATTATATATTAATTATATATGAACTATTGATCATGAAAATTGGTTGATTGGGTTCATATAAGGAATTCCTTTGGTGTAAAAATATATTTTAAATTTATTATACATAAAAAAATTCTTTCTAAACTAATGTATTTGAACATAGAAAAATAAATACGAAGAAAACATCATATTGTTACACAGAAAAGTAAGTTTCTATATTAATCTATTTAAAATTAAAAAAATACTCAACATCTAATTTAAAAATAAAAAAATCTTTGAGGTCATTGTAAAATGTCCTTTTGAATAGTAAAATAGAAAGAAAAATATCAAACAATGCAAAAGAATAATAATTTTTAAAGATTACATATAAAACAAATATCTTAAATTATTACACATAAAAATAAGTTCCTAAACTATTATATTGAAATTTTTTAAATTAAATAGAAAGTAAATATCTTAAATTTATTAGACCAAAATAAATTTTCATCAATAGGCCTTTGGTTTATTGGTGAAGTTGAAAAGTTATAAATGAGCCCACCATAAATAATAATAATAATAATAATAATAATAATAATAACGACAACAACAACAACAACAACAACAACAATAATAACAACAACAATAATAATAAAAACAACAATAACAACAACAATAATAACAATAATAATAATAATAATAACAACAATAACAACAACAATAACAACAATAATAATAATCTTTTCATATTTTATTTGATTCTAAATTAATAGATAGAAAAAAAAGGAAAATCTAATGGTTGAAATACATCCACTCGTCTTGCATTATACGATCGTCGATTGTGACGTCAGCTGATTCGATTCATATAAAAATGCCTTCGGCATAACTAAATGCTTCATTAGTGTTAGGGAATATCAGGTTTGAATGTTTGTATCTGATAGCCTCGAGCTTGACAGGTAACACCTTTGGCAGATACAATGTTTAAGCGACATTAACCATGAGTGCATACCAAATTCTCTGTATGGATACGATGTTTAAGCGACATTAACCATGATTGTGTACCAAACAAATCCTTTATGGATCTTCAAGCCGCTTTGAGAATCTATTGTGGTTACTGTTCGGCGAACAGATACGGGTCGGCTATAAATTCAGGGCAGATTAACATTCACAAAAGGAGAAGGGCAGAATCCATCCTCTTTCAAGATGAAGAGCTTTTCTCCATTATTTCTGGACATGTTAAGTCTCTTAAGCCTTCCTGCCCTTGCCTTGATCGTTGGTTATATACTCTACCTGCTGATAAGCCAGAGAGACGACAATACTGTGCCTACGTCCTATCCGATTGTGGGTTCATTGTTTGCTTTCATAAGGAACCGAAGCAGGCTCTCAGAATGGCTGACGGAGCTTCTCGAACACGCTCCCTCCAACACCATCACTTTTCACCGCCTCGGAACAAAGGTGGTTATCACGGCCGATCCACGCAATGTGGAGCACATGCTCAAGACCCGCTTTGAGAACTATCCCAAGGGCAAGTATTTCAGGCTCCTCTTTCACGATCTGCTTGGAAACGGAATTGTCAACGCGGACGGCGAGGCCTGGAAATTGCAGAGACGAGTCGCCAGTTCCGAGTTCAGCACCAACTCTTTACGCGACTTCATTGCGGAAAGCGTGCAGGGTGAGATTACCCACCGCCTCCTGCCGCTACTCAGAAAAGCTGCTGCCAGGAAACAGCCTGAGGAGAGTCGGTTGGATATGCAGGACGTCTTCAAGCGATTTGCCTTCGACAGTATATGTAAGGTGGCGTTCGGCACAGACCCCGGTTTGCTCGGTATTTCTCTCCCACTTTCAGAATTCGCAGGTGCCTTTGATGTCGCCACCGATTTGAGCCTGAAGAGATTCACGGATCCCCTGCCCTTCCTGTGGATGCTCAAGAGGATCTTCAACTTGGGCTCCGAGAAACGCTTACGCCGGGCAATCCACTCCATTCGTAGCTTCGCGCAAGACGTTATCGAGGCGAGGAAGAGAGAAATCTCTCCATCCCGCGGATCACGGCGTCAAGATCTCTTGTCCAGATTTATTTCCCTCCCCGATAGTGCTATCGCTTCTGCAGGAAAGGCTTCGTATGATGTTTTCCTCAGAGATATTGTAATAAATTTTATCTTGGGGGGCAGGGACACAACGCCTGCCGCGCTGTCATGGTTCTTCTGGCTCCTATCTTCTCATCCCCGAGTCGAACAGAATATTTATGAAGAAATTACAGGCCTTGTTGCTGCGAGAGAAGAGAGCAGTTCCTCTTTCTCTTACGATGAATTGAAGCAGATGAAGTATCTGCAGGCCTGTCTGTGTGAATCGATGAGGTTGTACCCGCCCGTTCCGTCTGACACGAAACAGGCGTTGCAAGACGATGTGCTGCCGGACGGGACAGTGGTAAGCAAGGGGATGCGTGTGATATACCACCCTTATGCCATGGGACGGATGCAGAGCATATGGGGCACCGACTATTTGGAATTCAAGCCGGAGAGATGGCTCAACAAGACGGAGAACGGTTCGCTAGTATTTGTGGAACATAGTGCATTCAAATATCCAGTGTTCCAGGCTGGGCCAAGAATTTGCCTGGGGAAAGAGATGGCGTTTATTCAGATGAAAAGCATCGCTGCGAGTATTATCAAAGAATTCAGTGTGGAGGTAGACAGCCAGTGGAATCCCAAATACGTTGCAATGATCACGGCTAAAATGGAAAACGGGCTTCCTGTACGCGTTGTAAAAAGACTAAAAAACGACCTGTGATCTTCCGTGCGTGTCTTCATTCCCTTTAGGAAAGGGGCCAGGAGGGGCCAGGAGTTGTACAGGGTCGAATTGTTGTTATAGGACTTGTATTCAGTCTTATTATATATTTATACTAAATATTGTAAATAAATAATTTACACGTAAATAAGAAAATAATCAAATGTTGGTTAAGATAGGTTCATATTTGAACACATAAGAATCTATGAATGTTATATAAAAAATTATAAATACATTCGTGAAGAAGTAAAATAAATATATTTTTATCTCAAATAAAATATCGTAACTATCTACTATAAGTATGTCATTTATAAAATAAAATGCTCATTTAATAAAATAAGACACTCATTTAAACAAGTATTATTATCATAGTGAAAAATATTGTTCTTATATGTACAACTATTGGATAAGCAATGTACAAGCATTGATGTATTTCATATTAATAGTTTGTCCTATCACAAATATATAGAGTGAGCACAATAAAGACCTTATATTTTAAATAATTATGTGTTGTTTTTATAATAACAAATAGTTTCTTGTGTGAACAACTATTGATCCATTTGTGTTGAATATAAAAGGTAGAGATACAAAGATTTATGATTACCAAATTTAGGTATTTGGTCTATTTAGGTTGCATATAAGTTTATTTGAAATAAAAATATGATATTCTACAAGCAACAAATGATATTTTTTTGTTCAACTACTAGGGGTACCATGATTAAGTTTCGGTCGAATCTTTAAAAAGTCATATTTTGGACACTTCTCAATAGATGTGTTGATGTGGCAAGTTGTGTGATGAGTCACACCTCCAAACCTTAGTTATAGAGAGATAAGCGGCTAGTCCACATTTCAAAAAAAAAAAATGAAGGTCCTATGATATTCCATGCAACTGCTACATGCTCACAAAGTTAACCCACACAACTAATGTTGAACTCTCTACGAGTTTAATGACAGTATGAGCCAAAACTAGAGATGCATCATTTACTTCATTTTAATTTTTTATTATTTAATTCACAAGTATTTGGTTATAAATTGTAATAGTATGAATTATTTTTGTTTTAATTTTGTATGTCTTTTTTAAATTGACGTTTCGAATCACACTCAGTGACCCATCATTAGGAAGAGGACATTGAGAAATTGGATTGCAAAATTGACCTTAAGAAGAGTTAAGGTGTGGGAGGGGAGGAGACAAGTGAGGTAGGAGGGGTAGGAAGCTGGATTGTGGAAAAATTACACCTACTATAAATTTTAAGTTATTGTTAAATTAATTCTTCTTTTGTATTTTTTAAATAGCTGATTATTTATATTTTAATATTTTAAAAATAATTTTAAAAAAAATATATTTTAATTATTTTATCAATTATAAAGGGATATCTATTTAATAGGTCATCCTTTAGTTTTACAAGATATTTTACTCATTAATATTTAATTATTTAATTATTTTTTATATTTATTTTTAAAGTATTTTTATTAATAATATTGACAAACATTAACTATCTATCTCTCTCTCTATATATATATAAACCAAAGCAACATACAAATTATAAACTATAAAAATAAATATAAAAAGTTCAACAAATTAATACATGTTTAATTTCTATTAACTTTACTTTTACTATTATTTCTTGATTTTTCTTATTCATCTTTACTTTATTTAACTTTAGAATTAATTTACTACCATAGAATTATATTGAATTAATAATTATTTTATTTGATTGTAGAATTAATTTATTTTAGTATAGAGTTATTTTATTTACTATGTTATTTATTTTAAAAATATGGTGTTTCCATTCAAAAAATAAATGCTTGTTCTAAATAATTTTTATTTAACTATTCTTTTGCATTCACAGTGTTGTCTAAAATTTACTCAAGAATGATTTGAGTGAGTTAAACTTAGGAATGGGTATGTGCAGGATCATGATGGGCCAAAAAGTGGCAATATGATGGGTATTTGTAGGGTATGTGGCTGATGACTTTTTTTTAACCCAAAATTAATGAAACGAAAAGGGTTTTTAAAGGATATTCTCAGCTTTTCACCAATATAAATTATTCTTTACTTTAAATTTAATAAATAATTATTATCCATTTTCTATTTGAATTACGACTAAAGTCCTAATTGACAGGCTGATTGAAAAACATCTATAGCTTTCAAACAATATAACATTTTTTGAATCTGAAACATGCGCCACATTCCATGCTTCATATACTATAGGATTAAAAAAAGAAAATTTGAATTTCATGAAGTTTTGACCAAGTTAAGGTGGTTAGACATACGAGTTTTTATATTTTTTAAAAGTTGTAATAAAAAAATCATAATTAATTATTTACTTGGAAAAAATTACAAAAAATATGCATCACATCGAGACATGATTCCTCTACTTATATCTAAAATCTTATAAAAAAATATTATCATTTTATTGTGGTTAGGGTGGTGGAGACACCTACTTCTTATTTTTCCTGAAATTTAAGTACTACTACATTGAAATTTCAAATTTTCACCAAATAGATTTTGTTTTCAAAAATAAGCCTAGTAGTTTAGAAACTACATTCAATTTGCTACAAATTCTATTCTTACATATTTTTGAAATAATATAGATAACTTATTCAAATTTTTACGTAAGTTGCCTAACTCTGATTTATCTAAATTTTTGCCACTTAAGGGCCTTATTTTTCCATGATGATCCTGCAGGGTGATCCCATAATAGTGGTTTACAATTTTTGGCCAAATTGGACACTGAAATTATATTTTTAACTGAATCTTCACATTTAGGCACCTATAGCGGCTAAACTATGAGGAATTTGAAGATGGTACAAACTAGAGTCTCATCAAATTTTGTCTAGATTATAAAAATATTTTTTTCAAAATTTTTGGAATCAAATTGCACTTCTTTTTCCATCTCCCACGAAAATTGATTTTTTTCAGAAAACAACATTTTTAAAAAGTGACCATATAGCATAACTTTTTTCCATGAAGGATAAAATTCTAATTCTTTCAAATTTAGATTTGTAACTCTGATATCTAGTGCTTCCACTTGGTTAGATAGTTTTTTATTGAATATTTTTTCCTTAATCAAGTTTCAAAGTCAAATAATTACAATTTAGACACAGTAGCGACCGTAACGCATAACTTTTTTGTATAAGTCAAAAATTTATTTATTTTTTGTTGGATCAAGGACTTCAATATCTGGTGCACTCATATTTTTCAATGTTTTTTATAATCTTCTATTTTTCCACATGTGAAGAACAAATAAATTCATTTTCGATGAAAACCCTATGTTTAATAAAACTTAAAAACAAATACATAACAAAACCAAAACATATTAAAATTATATTCATTGGATAGCTTGTTAGGAATACCATAATCATTTGAAATAAATTTTAAATGAATTCATTTGATCCCCGAGCTAAATCAAAAGTGATTTTTTATCAGCATTTTGATAGGTGTAAAGGAGATGCATTTATAGGTATGGTTTAAAACTAGCGAGGTTCTATCCAAGGGGGTTTGATCTAAGGTGATTTGATCAAACCCTCTTCAATTGGAATCCTTAAAATGGAACTTTTTAAGGCTTAAATCATTATATTTTTTAAAAATATGTGATTTCAGCTAAAATTCGTTCCTCTCAGGAATTGTAAACCACTATTATGACAACACCCTGCACATACCCGAATACACATGTATTGCACCTTTTATAAAGGTGTCAATTCAATCACTCTTATTCTTCTTAAAAAATCCAACTAAGTAGCGGTGAATCTAATTGACCACTGTCATGTGGAAGAAGAGCATTGTAGATGGTAGTAAATTTGTTGTGTTGAGAGGGGGTCACACTAACAGATTCACTCACTTCACTATGGAGAAGCACTTGATGGTGGACTATTGTGTTGATTGGCGAATCACTTAGGCGGTTTTGTAGTGGTTATTCTTATGTAGCTAAGAGGGTCACTACTCTAATTCTATTTAACTACTTTGTGACAAAGAAATAAATGGTGTTTAACATTCACTCCCTTGTCTCTATTAGTTCCTTTGAAAGTGTGAGTTCCCTTGCATGAAATTGTTCTCTCCTATATTCACTAATTAGCTTGTTGAATCTTTGTTAGGATCTTCACTTGCTCTCTAGATTGATCTAGTGTGGGTGCTTCTTGGATTATCAAGTTTTCTCAAATATTTCTTAATATTTATCTAACACAATCCTCCTTTATTCTAGAACAATCAAGTGTAAAATGCCAAGTGAAGAAAAAGGTAAACTAGAATAAAGGGTCTAGTCTTTTATTTGATCCTATTTCTATCATGCTTGTTTATTTGTCATACAATTTAGGTTTATTTTTTATATTTGTTTGAGTTTTAATTGAGTGCATCATGGTATTTTTGTTGTAAGACCTTGAAACCCATTATAGTGAAACAACAATCCCAACATAGGGAAACTAAAATGGCCCAAGGTAAAAAAAATAAGTTCCAAAAGAGATGCAACACCCCAAAAAGATAGAGAAAATTTATTAGTAGCAAAATTTCCAAAGAAAGAACCATACCAAAAGAGAAAGCTTAAAAAATTTCAAACCCAACCCTAAGAGCTATGAGCATTTGATTATCCAAATTAGATAGGTAGTAGGAACAACAATACGACATGGACTCATCAAAGTATCCTTAGAGTGAGATCCTACATCTAAAACAAAGCTCTTAGGAAACACTTATAGGTGTGGGGAGCATTCCACCACCAAGTAGGAGAATACCTTATGATGTTACTAAGGGATTATTCATTCTTTTCTTATTTTGTTACTTTCAATATTATGATGATGATGCTACTAAATGAACTAGATTGAATGCAAAAGTAAGACTACCTTATATTTTGTGTCTTTTGTAAATCTTGAATTTTTTCTAGTCATTCTACTTGCAAAAAGAAAGGTTTTATATGAATACAACTCAATGGATTTTCCTAAATACAATATAATTAAATATCATTTTAGGTTTTTGGTATTTGAAATGTGACATTTTGAATGTGGATGTGTTGGTTATCACATAATTGGATCAAATGTTTTCTAGATAAATCTTCTTATGTTGGGATCAAGAGATTTTGATGAACACACTTAAACTAAAGTCTAACTTAACCTACTCTAATCTAAAAGAAAAAAGAAAAATTCTAATCTAAGAAAGAAGTAATAATTTCTATTCTAATTAAGGAATAATAATAAAATAATACTATATTGAGGATAATTTAGATTTTCTATTTACTACTTTAATCTAAATTATTTTCAAATGATTCTTCTTAATAAAAAGAAACCTATAAAAATGTGAAGCTTTATAGAATCTTTGGTGAATCTTGTGTTGGTATGTGTTATAAGGAATTCCAACATCTAGATATGTTCTTTTGTACCAAAGGGGTAATCCTCCTTGATGAAAATGGGATATAGAAAAAGATAAATCAATGTAAAATTCAATGATAACCTCTATCCTTTGACACCTAGTGCTTCTTGATGCCATAACCTCTTTATTTGTGCATACTATAGTTTCTAGTAATCTATATGACTTCACTCTAATTACTGTCAATAACACCCTTTATCTCCATGACTATCCTTTTCAAGTGTTATCACTATCTTTGGTTCTCTCTCCATGTATCATAGTCTTCATCTACATGTAGTCTCTTGACCTCAAAACTTGGTGAAAGCTTCTCATCTCACAACCTAAAGGTGTGTTATGATGTCAACTATGTAATTCATGATGTTGTTGTTTAGAGATTTAAAAAGACTATTATTTTATTACTATCAAATAGTGACCATATATTTTCTCACATAACCTCATGTGCTTCTCACTATTATAATAAGTGTAATTATTAACACACTTAACTTTCAATATGGGTAGGGTTTATCACTTTCAACTACTGTTAACATGATGACCTTTGATAATAACAAGAATATTTTAAGCAAGGGTTTGGACAGTTGAGATATGAGTATTGATATTTGATAGGGGACAAAAGGAATGTTATCAATATCTATGTATCTTGGTGTTTATATTATCATAGGAAGTGACCTAAATAATGACAAAGAAGCAATAAATGAACTTTTGCATGGCTTTGAAAATCTTGCCCCTGTTATACACTAAACAAAGATTCAATGGAAGAAAAAAAAACCCATATGGGTTCCTTGAGGATTTTCACACTTCATTTATTGCCTTCTTATTAAATCCATGATATCATTTACCAATAATTTCAACAACCCTAGTAGTAATGGACAATATCTCATAACACTGAGATAAGACTAAGACTTTTTAGTTTTTTTATAGTGGAAAACAAAAAACAACGTATTAAGATATGCACAAAGGATAGTACATTGATTCTCATCTCAAAAAATGTCTATGTAGGCCCTTTTTATGTTGAAAGCAGTAGAGACATCTTCGCAAGGGTTTTTTGGTGATTTTGACAATGGTCTTGACACTTTCTAAGATCTCAATGGGTCATTCAACTTCATATCTCTCAACCTCATTAAGCTTCAAATCTTTAAGCTTCAACCTACTTTCATGGTGTCTCCTTGACAAGTATTTCAACAATATACTTGATTTTGACAATATTTATTAGTGAAAGGAAGCATACATGGAAGAAAATGAGGAAAGGTGCATAGGTTCAACAATGTAGATATCCTTAATGAGCTCAAAAAAATCCTCCAACACCCTTGCAATGTGACAAAGCAGATCTTTAAATTTCTTGCAACGTGTTCATTATTCAAGAAGTAGATGTAATGTCTCCTTCTATGTGGGAAAAGATCTTCCATGCAAAATTGAAAAACCCTAAAATTTCTCATGTTTGTCTTCAACAATGTGGTTGAATGGTTGAAAGGAAAGAACAAAAACTTAATTATTTTATTTCCCTCCCTTATTCTTGGCATAGAAACTTGATGTGAGATTACCATTGAGTTGTTTTCCTTTGTTCTATAGTGTCTAAGACCTAGAGGCTTGGAGTTATAAAAAACTTTAAACTCATGAAATTTTCCAAGACTTTTTGGTGGTTATTTAAACCAAGTGTAAAATAAGCTAATAACTATTAACATAATTTACTTACTAGCTTAATGTACAAGATTTCTTAGTAACAAAATAAATATATTCAAATGAATATTTTACTTCTGAGTTGCATATGTGATAACTCAATTAGAGGTCCATGTACATTTGATTTGTTTATCTATCTAGTTGGAGGTTCATGATATTGGTGTGAATTAGGTATTTTACCTAACTAGTTTGCCTAGTAGGTCATATTCACATGTTAATTTTACTTAGGTTCTATAAATGTTTCTATAATTCTTAGTTATCAATGAGATCTTATCTTATATTATCTCATTCACTTCTTGCACGTCCTAGGTTGTTTAATATGTTAGTTATCTCATTGCATAGAATTAAGACACTTGTCACTATCTTGTCTTTTCCTATCCCTCAATCTCGCCTTTATAAGCAAGGAATCATGTGTACATTTTAATCAATTCAAGGTCATATAATCCATGTAATAATATTGGGGTTTAATAAAATCTTGTGCCCATAATCAAGAAATATTTTTCTCTTGCTACTCTCTTGTGGAAAGCAACTTTTGGTCTTACAAGTGATTTTAGAGGCTTGATTCCATTGGTGGCTCCAAGATGGTATTAGAGCTTTAGATCTACAAGCCCTTTCTCAAATTTAGAAGATAATTAGGTATGATAATTTTCTAGGTTAACTTTGGTGGAAAAAAATCTCACTATTGAGTTCAAAAGGCCCAAGAACCCCAATTTTCATATTAAATACTTTATATTTTGTTAAAATAAATTGTGATTTTTTATTTTCATGTGATTGTCTAAAATTTGATGGCCAAACAACCATCACAAAGAGTATCTTAAATTTGATGACCAAATGACCATCAAAGATATTGTATTAAAATTTGTTGTCCAAAAGACCATCAGTGGGGATTGTCTTAAATTTGATAGCTAAATGATTGTCAACCAGGGGACTTAATTTTGGCCCCTCAAGCCCTAATTGGGAAGTTTTTTTCAAATCACCATAACTTTTGACTCAAGTATCAAATTTTGAAAAATGAGATATCATCGAGAAACTAGTTCCAAGAAATTTGTGGTAGTGTAGGCCATTTTTCCATTTTTTTGTAAGTGCATTTAATTTCTTATTGAATTCAACTCTTTATTTTTGGCTCCTAAGCTCATAATTTTTTTCCTAGATATCTAATTTTCATTATCTTTGTAGCATGGAAAAAGTATTGAGGATATATATCAAGCCATCCATGCAATTTTTCTAGATTCATCCAAAGGTTCATTTTGTTCATTTTTTTCATATTTGCATTATGGAGGATTACTTGGACATGCTGGCACTTGGAAAAGATTTTCTTTGATCAAATAACTTCATTTAAGTTGTTGAATATGCATTGACCTTTGATTTTAACATTTGAAGAGTATCATTATTATAATCATGGGTTATGCATCTCATACTTTTATAATTATTCTAACAAAGAAATTTATAAGTTTTGGCAAAAAGCCATCCTAAGATATCGTAGGTGCATCAATATTTTGTCTCATCTTTATCAAATCATCCTTGAGCCAAATACACATTAGAAGAAATCCATTTCTATGGCAATAAAAATTATCATATCATAATATTGATTAGTATAACCATTGGTGGTGATATCTTTTGGCAGATCTTAGAGACTGAGTTCCCAAGCACACTTTGGACCAAAATTTAGGAGATCTATGGAGATCCACATAATTCTCCATTTCCAGATGATCAAGCTATATCAGATTTCCTCATTCCACTTGATGGTGTTGATAATCTACTCTTTGATGGTGATAACTTAGAGGACCTTGAATATGATGCAACACTTGAGCATCTTGATAATCAATAGACCTCTCTTGCAACTCCTACTCCTCCTATTAAGATCACAAATACATCTATTCCTTCATCAAAGTTCAGAGATGATTCTTTGAGAGCTTCTAATGATTCTTTATAGTAAATCATAGTCTTTTAGATATATCTTTGTAGGATAATTACCTAACATGTATTTCAGGAATGTTTGTGTAGTCTCATATATCATATTTGGAGAAAAAAATTGAGAGGTTTTCTCTCCTATTTGATAATATTCAATCCACTATTGTTGTCAAAACCTCATTATATTTGGATCTTGTTCAAAATTAGTTACCATATGATCCTAGTTTTTCACCTTCTTTAAATTGATTGGGCATGTACCTAATTTGATTGTGACATCATCTTCCATGGATAATGTGACACATGAGTGGACTTTAGGGACATTATCACACATCTTCATTCTTCTTCCTTTAAATTCTTATTTGGAATTAGAATAATTCCTACATATATACTTTTTTTGTTTCTTCCCAAGGGGAGGAATGTTATTTGTAGGCATTGGGTCATGTTTTGTCTTCTTGAGAAAGTGTCATTTCTACGATAAATTCAATATAGTGGGGGGTTACATAATCTCTATCTTTCCCTCTTATGGGGGAATGATTGGTTGTATACTTTTGATGGATATCATCCTTGGGGGGTCTTCAATTCTCCATCCATCACCTATTTATGTTTATATTTATCTTTTCTCTCTTTTGAAAGGGTTTTTGTCCCATTGGGTTTTCTCATTTACTTTGTTTATGAGAGATCATTTGTACATGGGTGCCTATGATCATAGTCATAGTATGAATAAAACACACCGAATCCAAATGAATTTAAACTATATTTAATCCACTAAGCCATGATCCCAATGAGATATTTGAAAACTCCAAAACTAAGAAACCATCAAACTAAACATGAAATAAAAATGATAGAATAAAATAAACCTATTCTAAGACTTCAAATCTTCTCCCATTGGGGGAGTGGTGTCACATTGATGTGGAATGGTGACCCTTTCCAAATCCATTATATAATATGAGTCATTTCAATCAATTTTATTGAAGAAAATTGACAAAACTGACGCAATATGAATGAAACATGGATGCAAAACTAGTTAATATGATGAAGATGAGTGCTAAATGCTAAAATTATTGATGGAAATGGATGCAAGATAAGTTGAATGGTTCGAAAAAAAATTCAAAGATGCAAGCCATTGATGCAAACTATATGTTAAAATGGATGTGAGCTAATCTAAAATGGAAGCCATTAATGAATGCTTAAGCTAATATGGATGAATATTAATCTAAAATGTTAAAAAATGCTAAATGTGGATGCAAGTGAGTATGAATCTCAATAGCATAAATTTTATATCAAAAGAAGGATCCATTTCTCTCCAAATAATAATGTATTTATAGGAGAGAAAATGAAGAATCAAGGTATTAGATCAATTTGATCAATCAAGGGTCAATATTGAAGCAAGGTTGAAACATGGATCAAGGATTCTCATCAATGGATGAGGATCAAAGATCACATGGATCAAGGAAAGCATCAAGGGTTGAGAATGATTCAAACAAACACACTTTGTAACAACTTTGAAAGTTTGATACAAAGTTTGTTGAATTTTTTTTTTGAAAACAATCATTCCCTTTTTGGAGCCAAATAGGAAAATATCTCTTTAAAATATTCTCTATGCAAGTGGATGGGAGGGAAAATTAGAAATTTAGTAATTAAAACTAAACTTTAATGTGCAAGATGAGGAATAATATGATCTATCCATTAAATAATTAACTTATTTAATGAATAAGGAGTGAAAATGATATTTAATTAAATAATTTAGGATTATTTAATTAAATGAGAGGACTTAGGGCTTAAATTAAATAATTTGATTTATAATTCAAGTAAACTAGATGAAATGTTAGTGTGAGAGGGGGTGAGCTAACCTAATTAGATCAATTAGATTAATAGATGAAAATCATACATTTAATTAAATAACTAGGCTTATTTAATTAAACAAGTGAAAAGAAGATGGATTTCAGGATGAAATGATGTTAATATATTAGATTCAAGTGTGTAGTATCATTCAAGATATTTTTAAGTGTACATTTTTCAACTCTTTGAAGCGAGGTACTTGTTACGTTGGTTCAAAGACTGATGCTTTTCAGATTAAAATTACTGCTCAGATAAAAATTTAAAAAAATTCTTGATTTTTTGGATGCTCCACTATTGCCCCAATGGAAGGAAATAAGGTAGTGTGTTTAATTCATCAGATTCAATTAGTATATCCCTCCTTCTAGAACCCAAATGTGATCATAGTCATAGTATGAATTAAACATACCAGATCTAAATGAATTTAAAATATATTTAATCCACAAAGCCATAATCCCAATGAGATATTTGAAAACTCCAAAACTAAGAAACCATTAAACTGAACATAAAATAAACATGATAGCATAAAAGAAACTTATTCTAAGACTTCAAATCTTCTCCCATTGGGGGAGTGGTGTCTCATTGATGTGGAATGACGACCCTTTCCCAATCCCTTGGATAATATGAGTCGTTTCAATCGATTTTATTGAAGAAAACTAACAAAACTGATGTGATATGAATGGAACATGGATTCAAAACTAGTAAATATGATGAAGATGAGTGCTAAATGCTAAAATTATTGATGGAGATGGATGCAAGCTATGCCAAATGGAAATAAAATTCAAAGATGCAAACCATGGATGCAAACTATGCTAAAATGGATGTGAGCTAATCTAAAATGGAAGCCATTAAAGGATGCTTAAGGTAATATTGATGAAGATTAATCTAAAATGTTAAAAAATGCTAAATGTGGATGCAAGTGAGTATGAATTTCAACAACATAACTTTTCTATCAAAATATGGATCCATTTCTCTCCAAATAGTGATGCATTTATAACAGAGCAAATGAAGAATCAAGGGTTTAGATTGATTTGATCAATCAAGGGTCAATATTGAAGCAAGGTTGAAACATGGATCAAGGATTCTCATCAATGGATAACAATCAAGGGTTGAGAATGATTCAAACAAACACACTTTGTAGATTGTAAAATTAATATTTTTTTTCCCACTTCCCTCTCATATGTCTGCATTTGAATAGCTTGTGCGCATGGAGGATTCTGCCCTAGGGGTACCCCACAGTCCCCCTCTGGCCCCTTTTCTCGAATCTCACCCTGTCTAATGTGGAGTTGTGTCCCTCGGGAGACACTCCTAGTGGGTCGATTCCTTTGGATGCAGGTCTTTGATTTCGGCCCTGTCTGGTGTGGAAGTGTCGGTGGTCGAGATTCTTTTGGATTCTAAAGGCTAGAAGAATATGTTGACCAACGGTAAAATGAGTTATATTCCTTCACCCCCTTTGGTTGAGGAAATCATTTCCTCAAGAATAGATTTTTCTATTTCTGATACGGTCATTGATAGGGTTCTCTCCTCCATGGAGAACACAGTTGTGGGTTGTTTTCTTTCTTTTCGTCCAATTGTAGACATGGTTCGAAGATGAGTTGCTACTAAATGGCGCCTTAAGGGAAGTGTGGACATCTGCACAATGTCGGGTGGTCTCTTCCTCTTCAAGTTCATGGCCTCAGAAGACTTGGTTTCGGTCCTCTCTTCTAGCCCTTGGGTTTATGGTAACCATAGTTTGGCTTTATGCCACTGGAAGTCAAGGTTTGACCCTAGAGTGGACCTAAATAAATTGGCTTCGATCTGGGTTCGCCTGCCTGGGTTGCCTTTGGAATATTGGGACAAATCAATCTTCAAGAGCATTGGGGATTCCCTAAGACATTTCATTACTTTTGATTCCATCACTAGATCCAATTCAAGGTTATTTTTCACTCGCTTTTATGTGAATATTAGTGTAAATAAGACACTTCCTAATTCTGTGAAGTTGTGCTCCAAGTTCAACACCTGGGTCCAACTTGTGTGCTATGAAAATGTTGTCATTTACTGTCAAAAGTGTGCCAAACCTGGCCACCTTATCTCTGACTGTAAATCTACCTTTAATCAAGATTCTAACCTGGGTGACTCTATTACAATTGCTACTCCTCCCCTTTAAAATGATGATCTGAAGGTTGGTGTTCAGGCCACTTTTTCCTTAGCTACTGTGGTGGAACCCCCAATCTCTAGGGTTCCTCTGAGTGGATTGGAGTCTTCTTGTGTGGATCCAACTATGAGCCTTGCTACGCTTACTCTTTTAGAGAGTGTGGATATAGATACGACTCTGGAATCAATTACTCATCCCTCGAGCCCCGTTATTGGGGGGTTGAGTTGGTGATTCTTTGTTGGAAGTGGGTTCAGCTGGAACTAGTGAGACGATGGGAGAAGAGGGTGAAATCTAGGAGGAGATGGGTTCTAGAGTTATTGATGAGACAACTTTTAGTTTTGTGGGTTTGAACCTAGAGAAAGTGGTTGACAAGGATAATTGGGTAACACCAAAGAAAAGAGGAAGGAAGAAAAAGGAGGATGTGGGTGGTGATTCCAAGCCAAGAAGGCTTAGCCAAAGACTAGTGAGATTAAAAGAGACTACAAATGAGATATAAATTTTTAAACAGAGGACATTGGAAGTGTCCTCCAAGAAAGGTTAAAAATGAAGGTCATGTCATGGAATGTGCGAGGTTTGAATAACACTCATAAATACCTTGCTCTAAAGAACTATGTTCTAGAACATAAGATAGATGTGTTACTTTTACAAGAAACCAAGATGAAAAAAGCTAATTTTGATAATAATGCTAAGTACTTATGGTCGGGGGCCACTTTCTCCTATAGTGATGTTGAAGGGGCGTTGGGTGGTCTCGTCGTGCTTTGGAACCCTTCCAGGTTTGATGGCTCTAAACTATTATGCTGCCAGAGTAGTGTGGGTGTTTCCATTGCCTATATGAGAGGCTCTTGGTCGCTCATTAATGTTTATGCTCCCAATCAAAGAAATGCTAGAAATGATCTATGGCAAGTTCTTTCTAGCTGGGTTAAAAATAATAGTGGTTCTCATTGGTTAGTGGCCGAGGACTTCAACTTGAACCCTTACATCCTTTGGAGAAAAGTGGTGGCCTGGTGGATTATTCTGATAGCATGGCTGATCTAGAAAACTTTATGAGTTCTACTGGCCTAAATGACCTTGACTTATTTGGGCCAAGCTTTCACGTGGACCAATAGACGTCTCGGGGAGGACTTGATTCAAGTTAGATTAGACAGATTCCTTTGCTCTAGTAACTAGATCAGCCTGTTCAATGCCTCTCTTTGGGCTCTGCCCAAGACAGTTTTATATCACAATCTTTTGCTGCTAATATCAAATTACCACTCTATTTTTGGTCTGTTCCCCTTTCATTTTTAGATAATGTGGAACTCCTACCCTGATTTCAAGAAAAAAGTGGTTGAATGGCGGAATATTCTTGTTCGTGGTTCCCCCATGTTCATGATCTTTTATAAACTTAAACATATCAAATGTATGGTGAAAGGTTGGAACAAAAGGGTTTTTGGGGATGCTTCTAGAAAAAAAGAATTATAGGGGATAAATTGAAAATTTTTCAAAAGAAAATGGAGGAGGGGGATATCAGTCTTCCTACTTGCAACCAGGAAAAAGAGAGTCAAAGGGAGTGGGAGAAAATTCTAAGGAAAGAGGAATTTTTTTGGAAACAAAAATCTAGGGTCCAGTGGTTGAAAAAAGGTGACAAGAACACCTCTTTCTTCCATGTTTTTTACATTAAACATAAGAAAAGGAATCAGATTACTAAATTGCATAATGAGCAGGGGGTGTGATCACTTTGCCCTCCCTGATCGGTCTCTTGGCTACGGATTATTTCCAGAAGGCTTGTGTGACTCCTACTGAGGCTCCTAATTTGGCTATGGATAGTTTATTACTTGACCCCCTCCCGATCATCATTTCTCAGCAAGATAACCTTGGGAGATCATAAGTGATGTCACTCCTGAGGAGGTCAAGTTAGCCACTTTTAGTATGGGGGATTACAAAGATTTGGGCCCTGATGGTTTTCCACCAGCCTTCTTTCAGATCTTTTCAAAGATCATTGGTGGGGACCTTGTCCTAGCTACTCGTGACTTTTTCAAATCTGGTAAGATTCTTAAACAACTAAACCACACATTTATAGCCTTAATTCCTAAGATTGTTGATCCTTTGTCTATGGTTGATTTTTCGCCCCATTAGTTTGTGCAATACCTTTTATAAAATCCTCTCTAAAATTCTGGTGAACCACATTAAATCTTTGTTGGACAAAATTATTATCCCCACTCAAAAAGGGTTTGTGCCTAGTCATCATATTCTTGATGCTACTATAACCACCCATGAATTGCTCCATTCTATGGATAGATGTAACTATGCTAGTATGGCCCTTAAATTGGATATTTCAAAAGCCTATGATAAGGTGATTTGGGACCTTGTTCCAAAATTCTTAGCTAAGTTTGGTTTTGACCAATCTGTGATAAATCTCATAATGGAATTTGTTACTATGGTGAAGTACTATGTTTTGGTTAATGGGTCTCCTTTTGGATTTTTCTCAGCTGGGAAAGGTATCAGACAGGGTGATCCCCTTTCACCATACTTGTTTATTATGATAGCATATTTCTTGAGTAGGAACTTTACTAAAATTTTGGTTGAAGGGTAAATTAAGGGAATTAAATCTGCTTCTTCCTTAGAGCCAACAATGATACAATAGTTTGTGGATGACACCTTTCTTTTTGGAAAAGCCTCAATGATTGAAGCCAAGAAATGGAAAAATTGTCTTAATAACTATGCTGCTTGTTCTGGTCAATGTATAAACTATAATAAAAGTATGATCTACTTCTTCAATAGTACTCCTAACTTTCAAGCTCGATTGATTGTTTTCTTGGGTTGCTTGAGTGGGTCTCTTCCTTTGATGTACCTCAGTTTACCCCTTACTATCAAGGAGGTCACTCCTGACTTTTGGAATTCAGTCCTTGAAAGGATCCAAAGAAAATTGGTTGGGTGGAAAGGTTCCATCCTTAGCCATGCTGGTAAACTTTAGCTCCTATCTACTACTCTTCAAGGTATTCTTGTCTACTTCCTCTCTATATTCAAGATTCCCAGATATATTGTTGAGAAGTTGGAGAAAATACAAAGGAATTTCATCTGGTCAGGTACTGAGGAAAAAAATAAATTTGCTCTGGTTAAATGGGACAAAGTCTATCAACCTAAACATTGTGGTGGGCTTGGGATTAGGACAACCCCAAATACCAATAAATCTTTAATGGCCAAAGTGTGATGGGATCAATTGAGGAATAGGAAGGATTGGTGCAAGATAATGAATGTTAAATATCTTCAAAACAGATCGTTGATTGATTACCTTTCGGAGGCTTACCCTTCGGGTTCCCTGGCATGGAAGATTATTTGTAGCTTGCAGGGTTTACTGAGGAATGGGATAAAAAGGAAGATTGGCAATGGTAAAAAAATCAGATTTTGGGAGGGCACTTGGCTACTTGATTCCCGTCTGGAAAACTTTAAATTTAGATTTCTTATTAGATTGGCTCAAATATTCTTTGGTGTATATATTAGTGATTACCTCATTGGCTCTCATGGTGCTAGGAAATGGAATGATTTGGCCCTTTTCTTCCCTTTATCCCCTGACCTAAGCCTCCTTTCCAAGTCTCTACAGGAGTTTCTCTCCCTTACTAGACTTCCTTCACCCAACATGGGGGATGAGTTCTACTGGACTCATGACAAGCAGGGAGACCTTTTAGTTAAATCAACTTACAATCTATTGTCAGACCAGGGTGTTGTCTCTGATCTATGGAAGAGGGTCTAGAATCGACATATGATCCTGAAAGTTAACTTCTTTTGGTGGATGGCTTGCCATAATAGGATTCTAACTTAGGACAATTTGATGAAAAGGGGATTTTAGATTCCCAAAAAATGTTTTTTATGCAAGTGCAATGAAGAATCGGTGGACCACTTATTGTTACACTGCTCATTTGTTGTTGATGTGTGGGAGTTGGCTATAGAATGCTTGGTACTTCAATGGGCCATGTGTTAGGATATTAGATCCCTTATTTTGAGTTGGTCTGGACCTTACACCCACCCCTTGCCTTGTGAAATTTTGAACTAGGTTCCCCGAATTATCTATTGGTGCTTATGGAAAGAGAGGAATAATAGGATATTCAAGAACATTGAGATGAGTCTGATGGAGGTTTCTGGTATTAGTTCTCAGCTCATTGTGGAAAAAAAATATGTCTTCAATGGGAGAACCTCAGATAAAGGTCTGACTGAGAAGGAAATTGTTATGGCCAAAGCTTGGCATCAGAACCTGGATGCAAACTCTTACGATAACTCCAGATCCCTTGCAAGGAAAGACACTAAATGGAAACCTCCAGACAAAGGTTGGTATAAACTTAATTTTGATGGGGCTACCAAAACCCGGGCATAGCTAGCATAAGAAGTATTATCAGAGATTGCAAAGGAAATTTTTTGGCTGGTTACTCTAGGGGGATTGGTATCCACTCCTCTATGATTGTGGAAGCAAGAGCGTTGCTTAAGGGCTTACAGTTGGTTGTTTCCATGGGGATAGAAAACCTTCATATTGAAGGTGATTCTAAATCTATTATTGATTTCGTTAACTTTGGAAGATTACTAGGTTGGAGTACCAAAGATATTCTATTATACATAAGGCTCTTTGTGTCTAAGTTGAATTTAAAGATTTCTACCCACATTTATTGAGAGGGAAATAAAGTGGTTGATTCCTTAGCCAATTTTGGCACACATTGGAAGTACTCTAAGTGTTGGCGGGTTTTGGGGAACCTTCCTCTTGATATTCGTGACCCAATCTTGAAGGAGAAAATCCCTTATTTAAATCATGATGTTAACTAATCAAGCACTTTGTTGGGTTTCTTGGGAGGTCTACATGCTAGTCTTATGGGCTATGTGGATAGGGGTGTTTGTTGAGGTGGCCTACAAGTTGCATAACTTGAATATGGAGATGAAACCCATGTTTAAAAGTAGCATCATGAGGTTTTATGGTGGGTACTTGGTGATTAAGGCCAAGTCGGGTCATACCTTACGTAATCTCTTTTTGGGGATCATTCTAAGCCATCGTATTTACCAAATTTATATTGATGTGACTAATAATTATGAAATCAAGCTCCTTGTTGATTGTATCCTACCTACTATTTTATCTCCACTTTTGAAAGTTGGCTCCTTAGGTATTTCTAAATTTGGCCTTGCGGCCATCTTTCCTTGGTCTCTATGCAATAACAACATGGAAGGGAAACCTTCCATTCCTTTCATGTCTTGCTTACCTAGCCGCATGTGTTTGGAGATCCTCATTTATGAATTTGCATAGATTGCTTCTAGGGAATTATATCCTCAAATGTATGACCTGTACATAGCTTTGATTACCTAGGACTACTTTCTTTGGCTTAAAATCCCTAAAGTGCGGGGTGAAATTTCACCTTACCATTTTTCCTAACATTTTTCTTTCTCTGGGTTTTTGGTTATTCCATGTGTAGAGCAACATTATGGGTGGTGATAGGGTGTGAATGGAGCCTAAAAAATATGGAGAATTTCACAAACATCCTTTGGTGTGGCACATTTGTGTTGAGGGTGGTTTGGCACCCTTGATGGAGATTCTGGTGGGCCATGACCCTAATTTGTCTACATAATTTGTTAACTCCTGAAAAAATCATCGCGTGTCTCTGGACAGTATCTCTTTCGAGGTAAATGAGGAGGTGATTGCATAGGCAATGGGGCTTCTGTGTTTTGGTATGAAGCATTTGAAGCACACGAAATCCAAGGAAAATGAAAGTATGAACACATTCTTTGTGGGGAATGAAAAGCCAGTTCATAATCAGGTAGGGTTTGAGAGAGGC
>VDFB02047229.1:0-29808 GCA_007258455.2 Sequoia sempervirens | reverse complement strand
GATTAAATGAGAATATAGAATTATCAGGAAAGGAACAATACCACTTGAGTGTTATGTCCTTGAGAGATCGAGGGAAGAGTTTCACCATTAGAGCATCGTGAGAAAGAAATCCATACACATGGCGTTGAAAGCTAACACATGTGTTCACAAATCCCCTTTACCACCATACTTTTTGAACTTAGGGATCTCCATTCCCTGTAGGAAAGGAGTACTCGAGATTGCTACCAACAATGGACTATGCCAGAAGAAAGGCTAGAAGATAGGTTGGGAGGAGGCTTGAGAAAGGCTCGCTAACTGGTTTTGCATCCGACCCATGTTTTGAAGAAGAGAATTCATAATAGGGTCAGAGGATGATAAAGGCCTAGTGGAACCTCTAGAACCACCACCACCAGAACCACCTCTGGAGCCACCTCTAGAACCACTGCCATGACCATTGTTGGAACTACCACCACCGGTAGGACCTCCACCAGAGCCACCTCCACTACCAAAACCACCACCATGGCCTCCACCAGAGCTTCCTTTGCTACCAAAGCTGCCACCACTCATTCCACTGGAGCCCCCACGGCCAGGGGCAATAGGAGGGGTGAAACTGAAATCAAGGGGTATTCTACTCGCCTTGATAGTGTTAGGATTTTGAGAAGCAGAGGAAATACTAATCGAAGGGCCTATTTCGGCCATGAATACAAACGTGGTAAGCATCGAGATGCCTATTTGTCTCTCATAGGCATTGAGCACCTCTCCTCGGGTAGTACTCGATCTAGTTGTATACGAGGGGATAGAGGCTTTAGTTAGATCAGTAAGGCCATGTAAGAACTATATAGGCTTGTCTGATCCTTTCCTTATAGATATCTAAACTCGCTAGCAGGTATAGCGGCTCTCACCATGTTTGACACTTTCTCCAAATGATTCACAAGGTCTAAAAATTGTTGGGAATAAGGTGTCTCAACCTTAGAGTCCTAACATTGAATTATTTAATATATTATTGTATTTATTTATTTTATTTAATTGCCTACAATGTAATGTCATTAATTGGGACCCACTGGCTAGGTGGTATCCTCGTTGGAGGTGACTGTATGACACATCTTCATCACAAGTGGAAGTAGGTGTCCCATCTTGGAATCATGGACCTAGGACAAGTGATGTCATTTTATGACATATTCTATGACATGTCATAAGGTATATTTTGCATGGAGAAAGTGTGGTGCCTTAATGGGGTATGAAAAAAGCATGAGAGAATAAGTGTGATAGTCATGTTTGAATTATTCTTTGTTTGTTGAAAGTGTTGTAAGTGTGACATGATATTATGACACATGTTATGATAGATTCTATGATAGTTGTAAGGAATATGTCATAACCCACTATTAGCATGAACTAGGCACCCAAGCTTGGAGAGATGTTTTGAATGTTATGACAACTATAAGAGGTGTAAGAGAATGTTGTACAAATGTCCAAATCATGCCTATGGTGTGAAATATTGTTGCCACATGGGTTTGGACATGTAACCTCTTCTAGAAGCTTCTTCAAGCTTGTATCTTCTATAAATAGGATGCCTTGCATTATATAATGCATAGTTTGTAGGTATCAAAGTGTTGTTGGATTTCCTCCAGAAGAGAAAGATGTAGTCTCCATGTTAAGGTTGTGAGCCTACAAGTGTATTGTAACCTTATTCTTGTAATACATAGGTTCGATGCTTTGAAGTGTGGGGTTTTTAACTTGAACGGGTTTTCCCCACGTATATCATGTCTTCTTCTCTTATGTCTATCTTTCTTCTATTCTTTATGTTTATTATTCTTGAAATGTTAATTTACATGTCGTTATGCTGCTAATTTTTTTATAGATTTGAAACTAAATCAAATTTCCTCTAAGGGTTAATGCATGGAAAATTAAACTATTTCTATTTCCTCTTTAAGGAATAGTAGTATGTGCTTGTATCAAGATGATTAAAATCTGATTTGTTTAAAGAAACATAAGATATTGAAGGTGCATACTGGTTCTTGGAAGGATTTCTGAGTTCCCCATTTCCTTTCAACAATCTGTTATCCAATACCAAAAGATTTTCCACAGGGATATGCACATCATCATCCTTGTCCACAGACGAAGCCAGAGGGGATGCTAGAGGGGTAGGAGCACAAGTGGTCTCGTTTATGAAACCCATCTCATCCGTAAAATTGGTAGGAAAAATAGTAGTAAAGTCAGTAGCTAGACTAGTGGAAAAACTGGTGGTAAAACAAGAAGTGACCTTCACCTTTTCCATTGGTAGGTATCACACACTTCTTCTAATAATGTACCCAGAAGTCATGGACTGGGTTGTGATGCTCATAAACCTTCACAATACTCAAGTTTACAATAGTCACCAAGCGTGAGGGAAAAAAAGTCTCAACACAAACAAATGGATAGACGTTGTTCACATTAGGTTCACCAAAATGTAAGGTAGGGGGACCAACCACACCAAGGCTTCAGGTCATGGGGAGCCGAGAGCGAAAGGTTTCCCTATCTTACCTCAAGATAAGTGGGTGTTTAGGTCAAGGATAGAGAATGAAGAGAACTCTTGAATGCTTTTGTTACTCTACTGATTTGAGTACTTGAATGGGGCTAAACAATCTGATTTCTAAATTTTGAACTGTACCTTAGACAACTCTCGACCCAAGGACAAAAATGTAGAACTGGGATGACAGCGCGACACATTGGAATCTCTTTGGTGCACTGGAATTTGTACAACCATAAAGTGGAAAATTATAGTCTTGACTACCGATAAACCTACTTGTAGTCTTGCTAATTAAGTTTAACAAAATGAATAGAATAATGAAGTACGATAAATGACTATACAAATGATAAAGGAGATAGAGAAAACAAAGGTGGCAAAGTCCAACTCACGTAGTGTCTAGTTCACCAACAAGCTCCATGCGTACACGTACTTACACACAACCAAGAGGGACAAAATGTTGCTATTGTATAGGGGTTTGCCTCAATCAAACCCCAGCTTTGGTGTTTCCACCTCCAAGACAGCCAGGAAAGCCACAAGATAGAAAATGTGATAAAGAGTACAATGGGAAGAAACTAAACAATCAAAAAAGCACTATGCTATGTAAATCAACGAGCAATATCACCTTCTCATTTTTGGTGCTCTTAATCATGTAAAGGAGACTGCAAGCTTGGTAAGGTCTACGTTGCCATGACAATGGAGAAGCAGTCCCTCAAGACACCAAGCTATTAGCTCCAATGGTGGAAAAAGTGTAGCAAGATGTGTTGAAGATAGATTGGAATGCCCAAAAGATGCTCAAGAAATCAAGCTGGTGTAGAATGGAGTCCAAATTATAAAAAAAGAGATGAAGTGAATGAGCAAGATAGGAATTTGAAGATCAAAATGGGAGGGAAGGAGCCATTTTTGAGCCGACTGGTCAACATAGAGGCGTTACGCTTCATGCCCAATGGAGAACGTAACATCCCTATGGACCTCAGGGGCAGGAATTTGTCAAGGATGATAGTGCACTACGCTTGCATCCCTGACAAAAATTCCCCCACTGACACAAAAGATAGGCGCTAAGTGGATTCAATGCAGATGGGTGATGTGGAATTTCGTAGTTGGGTTTGATTTTTCTAAAGTAGGGGGTGTAAAAGGGGAATTTTCAAGAGGGGTGCAAATTCACTCCTATATAGGAGGATAGAGAACCAATTTCTTAGTTATAGTCCCATTAGATATGATCATGTTCCCAGATCTACAACCTATGAATGCATCAACTATTGCTAACCATGGTTTTCCTAAAATGAGTGGATATCCTACAAGGTTGACCTTTGGCTACAAGACTATGAAATCAGTAGGATATTCCCAGAAATCTAATGCTATAACTAAATCCTCAATGATTCCCTTAGGCTCTACTGTTGACCTATCTACCAACTGTAAAACAGTAGGAATAGGTCTATGGTTGGCTAATTGAAGTAACTACATTGTCTCTTTAGTCATGACATTAATTATTGCCCCTAGGTCAATCAAGGTATTCTTGATAAGGGTCCCATTAATCTTAACATCCACTATTGGACTACCTGGTTCTGTGTATTTAGGGACAATTATATTCCCTAGCATAATATCAACAAGGTTTCCTAGGACGTGAACTATCTCAGGATCCTTCCTCTTTCTCCCTAGTTTCTTAAGACAAAGGTCCCTTATAGTCTTGGTATAAATTGGGATGTCCTTGATTGCTTGAATAAGAGGGATTTTGATACTTACATCCTCTAGTTGACCCAATAGGTTTGTCTTAGCTTGAATTTTATGTATTGGTATGGCTAAGTGCTCGAGAAATGGAGGCTATGGACTTGGAATAGACTGGTTTACCTGATTTGACTTAGGTTCTAGAGATGAATTATCTGGAGCTCCAGTTGTAGGTTCCTCATCTTCCATTTTAGTAATTTGTGGGGATGAAGGACCATATAGTGTTTTTCTTTCAACCTAAGGTGTACATCACTCACCACTACCCCATAGGTGGGGTATTACATAACCTCATTAGTACATGTCTATTGTACATGCTTGCTATTGGTGTTAGGTGTAGGTTGAGAAAGTAATTGTGGTGCTTTTGGTGGATGAGATGTTATGTTTGTGGGATTAGGCATAATATCTTGTTGTTGTGGTTGAGAGGGAAACAAAGGCTATTGGTAATTCATGTTTTGTTGATGCCACTACTATCCTTTTTGCCATTGTGGCTGCCATTGATTTTGCTGCATTAGACATTGAGGGTTATAGTTAGAACTTTGGAAATTTTGTTGTGTCCATGCATTTTTTTGTTGTTGGTTATAGTTTTTTTGAGGTTGTCACCATTACTGAGGGTTTTTCCATTGGTTTTGGGTATTTGGCCAAGGTTGAGAATTCTAAGCAGAATTTGTTTGATTTCTAATTGGAAAAGATGTATTGAAATTTAGAGGGTCTTGTGGCATACCTTTAATTTGTTGCCATGGCCATCTTTGTGCAATGTAAAATAGCTATCCATCTTCTCCTTCAAGTGTTTGAAAATCTGGTTTCTCTGATTTGTGCTTTGTTATACTTGCAACCCTTTTACATTTTTAGTTTACTTTCCTCTATTTGCAATTGGGGTAATATTCAGTGAGCATTGCTTCAACCTCCTCCCACTTCTTCTTTATATGTAAAGTTTCCAAATGAGTAGCTAGATGACTGATAATTTCTTCCTTCATGTTAGAAAATAGGTTGCATAATTCTACTTTGGAAACCCCATTAGATATTTTTCCAATGGTGGATGTTCTCTCTCCCCTTGATCTTTTAGTAAAGGACCTTGAGTAATTTCTACAGACTCTACAAATAGATTCAAAGGGTAACTAAGACACATCCCCTTCCCTAATGAGATTGAGGGCATCCATGCATTCCTCATTGACTCGTCTTAAGAATACAAGCTTTAAAGATTCTTTTGAGAGTATATTCTATGGGTTTTTCTTCAAGAAAAATTGAAACCTTTGTACATAATCTTCCAATGGTTTATCCTCCTTCTGAGTCATCCTGAATATATCATCTCTTCTCCTATCAACTCTACAATAATCTTGGTATTTCTCCAAGAATTTTGTTTTCATGTTTTCCTAATCTAGAACAACTTTTCCTAGTCCCATAAACCATCTCAAGGAAACATCCTTCAAGGTAGCAGGAAATAACTTGAGCCTATGGGAATTAGTTGTATAGTCATAGCTCATGCATAGGACATCAAACTCAAATAGGAATATGTCTGGGTACTCAGTCAACAAACCATAGAAGATTGGGATGGATGAAGGTGGTATATTCTTCAGAATAGTAGCCCTCTCTTGGTTGGTGATTGGGAACTCAAAGTGGTTCAGTATGTCCCCTATGTGGGTGTAGTAGATATTGGTGAAAGGGAAGATTCTTCTTCAGTAATACCCTCACTCTGTTGAATGTATTCACCAATATCTTCTCTATCTTGTTGGCTTGTTGAGGGGAGGAACCTTCCCAATGTGTCTCTTTGTCTCCAAATACAATAGGTAGAACTTTGTATAGCAATGAATCCTGCACAATGTTAGTAGAATTTTATGGTATTTGATAAGATTAAATCCAATAGTCCTAATATTGAAAGAAAATTCTAAACTAGGAAAACTTGAAAACAAAAGAAGCTAATCTTTGAAAGTAGCACCATCCCCGACAATGACACCAAAAATGTAGAGTCCATTCTAACGTTTAATAAACTTGGTGGAAATCACAGAATTCAAGGGAAAACCTAGCTGAATAGTCTACTTGACATTGAAAAGACTTTCATTAAATTATCGACTAGGGCTAGTAGGCTTGTGATGGTATTGGCACTGTATGTTCTTTAAAATACCTGAGGTTACCTAAATTATCCTAGTGAAGGTATTATACTTAGTAGAAAATCATAAAAATGCATAACAGTGAAAGAAGTAAAGCTGGTGCTTTAGCTATGGGTACCTACAACACAGTCTATGATTGAACTACTATTAATAGGTGAAATTATAAAATTGATTAGAAACTGACAAGTGAACCTATTCTACACTCTAGAGTACCATAAGTTGAATAAATGCAATCATGAAGCATGAACAATAATTATTGATAACTTTGATATGAGAATCTATCTTAACTTATTATGCAATAATGAAATAACTACTTAACAAAAATAAAAAATGTAAATGTAGTGAAGGATAGTACCTTGAGTGGCCCTTGCTCAGGTGGTTGTCTCCACTAAACTAAACCAAATCTAAATCTTTAGATTTAACTCAATCATATCAACTTAAGATCATTCATTACACATTTAAAAATATCACATGAAATCTTTCTCAAAGATTGTGTTAAGAAAAAACTATGTTTGAACAATCAACAAGTCTGTATATTAACAATTGAAAACTAAAAAGTGTTTGATAAAAAAATCCACAACTGAATTATTAATCAACTAACTATCTTAAAGACTTGACCACCAACTATATACATGCATGATGAAGTTTATTCAGACAACAAATCTAAAATAAAATCATTAATTATAACTCCCTAGGTATCAAAGCATAATTAAGATTTAGTTATCCTAATTGCAACTATAAAGAAAAAAGAATCCAAATAGGATTAGAACTCTGCAATAATAGAACTAAAACGTGGAACATAGAATCAATTACGCCAAAATTCTAATAATAATAGGGTTCTCCTTCTTCAATTCCTTTTTCATTTGTCATAATGATGCACGATTGTTTTCATAAGTTGTCTCCATATTGTACTTATTGTGTTCAGTGTATTTAAGAACATCCCCTATTTCCCTGTCCAGGAACTCCTCCGGCTATGGTTGCACTCTACAGTTGTTGGGGGCTATAGTTTCTTCTTAGACTGCAAGAGGTTAGTTCATAAAACACGTACACAATACTAACTACCATGATTAAACACATATATCAATCATAATTCATACATATTCACATATAAATCAAGCAACACCATCATATCATAACTATATTTCCATATACTTTAACCAAGTTCAAGGTTTGCATAATAAACATAAAAGATGGCATACTATAGGAATAATTGTCTTAGGAATGTCTTATAAGCAATATAAAGATAATAGAAAACTAGCTAATAAATGGGCTCCTCAACACTACTAAGATTGCATCTTATAGTTAAAATATATTCTAGAGCTTCATTTACAAGTCTTACTTCTATGCATAAGTTGAAGGTTAACATCAGTCTTGACTCTTTGGTAATTAATAACTCCACATTAAATTCATTGTTTTGACTTCTTAATGGAGTGATACTCCCTTATTTTATTTAATGCTACATAGAATCATTTTTTCAGCTTTACAATTTACTTATGTTATAATTATACACATTATCATTTGTTATGAATATGTTTACACATTGTAATTTGTTATGAATATATTGTAAGTGTTAATGGTGAACTCCCAACACCCCAGGAATAGATACTAGACCAAAATATCTTCCACAAGAGAGAATGAAAATAATAGTTTGCTTGATTATAGATTATTGAAATTTGATTGATTGAATATAAAAATGTGCACACGATTGTCTTCTTATAAAGGAAAGGTTGCGATATATGATTAGACAAGATCTTGAAATGTGTCTTAATCTTGTACAATGAGACAACTACCTCAACAATTATTAAATGACTTAGGAAATGAGTATTAAATGTCATGATAAGATAAGATACGATCACATGTCACCTAAGACTTCTAGAAGATCTCCCTAGGACCTAAGTAAACTTAACATGTAAATATGACCTATAAGAGAACTAGATAGGTAAAATACCTATTTACACCAACACCCCCCTTAAATGAAACTTAGGGAGTAGATTAGTATGCAAGAGATGCAAAAATGAAAGGATGGGTCCTGACTATGATGCCATGTTAGGTACCCATGTACAAATGAAATCTTCCACAAATGGATAAAAGGAGAAAACCCAATGGGACAAAGCTCCTCTCTAAAAGAGAAAAGATTCAAATAAATATGAACAAGTGATGGGTGAAGAAATCAAGAGCCCCTAAGGATGAGATCTATCACAAGTATACAATAAAAAACCTCTACATAAGAGGGAAAGAGAGAGACAATGTAGCCCCCCCCAAAATTGTAATATCGAACAAAAATTGTGAATGCTTGAAGACAAAACATGATCCAATGCCTACAAAAAATAATTCCCTTGGGAAGAAGATAAACCAAGTATAAATGCAAGAATACTTCCCATTCTAGATAGGAATTGTTAGGAAGAAGAATCCATATGTATGAAGATTGTGTCTCTAAAATATGCTTATGTGTCACCAAGTTCTTGGTAGATGGTGATGATGCTACAATCCAATCAAATGCATGCTCAATCAAAGAAGATGACAAACCAGGAAAACGTGGAAACTGATATTGAACTAACTCCAAATAAAAAGATGAAGTGACAATATATATGCCATGATTTTCATGAAATAGGAGTGATAAACCCTCAAGTTTATCCTCCAAATATGAAATGTGAGACTCCACAAACAAAGATGCAATGTATAATATATAGGAATTCAAATAAGGAAGGAAAATACATAGTATTTGTAATGATCACCAGAAGTTCTCAATGAATCACCAACAAAGGATGATGGTGTGATCTCAATTGGACAAGTAGGAGTTGAAAGAGAAGTCTTTGGATCATCAAGATGCTCAAGTTTTGCATCATATTCAAGCTCCTCTAAGGTAACATCATCAAAGGGTAAATTATCAACATCATCAAGTAGAATGATGAAATTTGATGCAAGATCATCTGGGAATGGAGGATTATGTGAATCTCCAAAAATCTCCCAAATCTTGGTCCAAAGTATGTGTGGGACTCTGATTCCTGAAATCTGATTGTAGGTCTCTCTAAAGCTGCTTGCACTGCAACTAGAACCGATCAATCCTATGGTATGACCATTCTTATTACCCCAAAATGATTTCTTCCATGTTGTCTTTGGCTCTAGTATGAGTCCATAAAGATGATACAAAATATTGAGCCACCTACAATATGCTAGATGCCTTTTTTCCAACACTCATAATTTTCCTTAGTTAGAATGATTACACAAGGATGATTTACCTAACTCATGATTACAATAATCATACACTTTTGAAATGATAAAATTAGATATCAATACATGAAATTTGGCGAAAATGAAGTATAATGATCAAAACAACACCCTCCCAACTACCAAAATGTCCAAGTAATCCTCTAAGATACTCATCAAGTAAGAACTAAAACAAAAATATATGTGGGAAAGAAACAATAAAAATTGCATGGATGGTTGGATAGAGCTCTTCAATACCTTTCCAACACCACAAGAGTCGTGAAAATCAGAGATTGGGGAAAATAGTTATGAGTTCGCGAGACAAAAATAAGATCTGACTTCAATCATCATTTATTGTCACCAAACAACAAAATTCTAAAAAATAACTTCCACCAATATAAAAATCATAGAACCATCATTTTGTCAATATATTGTTTTTTGATAAATCGATACCCTAGAGAAATGTTATGCAAGTTTGAAAAAAAAGGGTCCTATTATGGCTTTGGGGGGAAAAATTTGGCCCCTAGGGCCTAGCCGTTGGTCGACTATGTGATCATCCCTAGAAATTTAAGAACCTGTAGTTTAAATAAAAATTGTGCCACCACATAATGGTGGGGGGTGAAGCTTCGAGTGGTAGGTTTCCATACCACTAGACACTTAGCACTCTCCTGATAGGTGTTGGTTGCGAGGATGAAACTAGGTGCTCTACAAAAACAAAACTAGTGATATTTAAAAATAATAATAATAACTATTGTGGATAATACCAAAATAACAATAAATTATGCTAGGTGACATAAACGAGTACGTAGACTAGTATTGTGAATATGCCGATGATGTAGAGAATATTCTTTGTAGATTTTTTGATTGGACAATGATGATGCTAACCATGGTATGATAGTGAATGAACCATATGGATTCATACAATATGAAATAATGGTGATTAGCTAAAAAATTCTTTGAGAGCTCGTAGAAAAATCTCTGATTTCAATGATTTGACAGGTGATCTTTAAGTTTTCGGGCCTTCCTAACGTGATGAAAGGGTCAATTTTGGCCCAAAGTACTCCAAAAATTTAGCTACCTCCTAGATCCAACTGTGGGGTCCTTGAAACCCCAAAATGCACCCTATAAATTCTTCAAGCCAAAATATGTCCCTTAGATCTGGGAAGAAGTCTACAACACTAGAACTCTAATACCTTGTAGGAGTTAATGGTGAACTCCCAACACCCTAAGAATAGTTGTTAGAACAAAATATCTCCCATAAAAGAGAAAATGGAAAGAATAGTTTGCTTGATTATGGGTGCTTGATTGATTGAATATACAAAATGTACATATGGCACCTTGCTTAGAAAGGCAAGGTTGTGAGATAGGATTAGACAAGATATTGACATGTGTCTTAATCATGTACAATGAGACAACTACCTGAACAATTATTAAATGAATTGGGACACAAGTATTAAATGTGATAAGATAAGATCATATGACACCTAAGACTTCAAGAAATATGCCCTAGGACCTAAGTAAACTTAACATGTAAATAGGACCTATAAGTGAACTAGATAGATAAAATACCTATTTACACTAACATATATGAATACAGTTATCAAATTATTATCTAGTGGATGGATCTAATGCAATAGATTAGTTTTTCTCATAAATAATTCACAAAAAATATTTTTTAGATTTACATATCTAATATTTGTGAGAAGTTGAAGAAACCTTTATCGGTCCTCACTTTCAACTTATTGCCTAAATACCTTTTCGAGAGTGAAATAATTATTTTGAATTATTTTAATTATATTTTAATTATAATTTATTATATTTTTTTGGTCACTCACAAGAGGCAATTGTCCCAAATATCCTCCAAAAATAATGCTTATTTTTAAGAATTTTTGTTTAAGATGCGAGTTTAAGTTTTGTAGCAATTTTTTAATGAAGCTCATTTCATCAATCAATATATATTTTATATGATATATCTCTTCTTGGAAACTTGTGTATCTTCTTCCTTCTAATTTAACAAAACATGTGAGTGAGACTTGAAGTAAATGGATTATCAATGCATGGATATTGAATGTTACAACTCTAGTTGGTGTAGATATTAGAAAGGGACAACATTGTGGTAACTATTCATTTTAAAGAGCTTGGTGAATGAAAAAAAAAATGATTTTTATATTCATAATTTACTTTGATTATCATGCATGATGATAATTTTTTTGACTTTAATGATAGTATTTCATGATCATATCAAGCACTTATTTTTTAACATCTAAGGTTTCATATAACATGTACTAGATGTTGTATCATCTAGTATGGGTAACCCATTATATTTTATTGTACTATGAATTTATCACTTTAAATTTGTGTATTATTCTCCTTAATATTTAGTACTACCCAAAATATCTATTCTAGTTACTTTCATAATTTTCCTTGTTCTATTAGGGGGGAGAACCCAATAGTTGTGCACCCTAACTTTGCGCTTCTAATTATCCTACGTGGAAATTTCAAATCACTCCCAAATTTTTACAACTTACTTGGTAAGTCCCTTGCTTATAACTTTCGTTTCAAGGCCACATCATCAAATATGATGCCACATCAACATGATTTTTGTCAAGGTGTCCAAAAAGGCCCCAAAAAAGTGAGACCAATACTTGTGCATTCACATCATGGATAGTTGAGTGCTGATGTGGCATCACATGATTGGTTGCTTTTTAGATCAAAGGAATACATTTTGTTTAATTATGGCTGGTAGTCAAGTCACAACTCTAGGACATTATATAAAAAACTACTATCACAACTATTGAAACATGCTCAACTACTGGGTCCTCTCCCCTATATAGATAGTTTCTCACTTAGATTTTGTTGTACTTTTTTAAGAGATTGAATATTTTTATCTCTATAATCACTATGATTTTTATTGTCATCTAGAATAGTCGTGTGTTCCACATGAATAAATCCTAATTTGATATAATTTTATTGTCATCATGTCTAATATATCTTTGTATATCTTGAAATGACTTGTAAAATAATGAATTTTACCAACAAAAATCAACTCAACTACTTGATTGGTAGGTAGGCATAGTTATTTATCCATGCATAGATTAGTTTTATTTTCATCTCTCTTAAGAAATTGGGTGGATTAGAGACCATTGAAGATGTGTGATAGATGGGGCGCCGGTCCCAGCTCAGTTGGTTAAGGTGTTCCTTGTTGCAGGGCGCCCACCATGGGTTCGACTCTCCGGTGCTCCCGTGGTACCGGTTGGTGTGTCCCGCCAGCACTACCGGTCATGGTAAAAAGTTTACCAGCGGTGGGGGGTTATATGGGGGGTCGTGCTGCACCCGATTCCCCTCGTTAAAAAAAAAGAAAAAAGAAAAAAAGAAAAAATATGATGTGTGATAGATAATTTTTCTTTCGTTCATCTCCATCATTGGACCCACAAATACCTATTCATTCACATAAAATCCAAACGGCATATGGACATAGCTTGAAATTAGTAAAAAATATTGTTATCATAATTAGAAGGATGTTCACTAAGAACATTTTAATCAATGCAAACATCTCTATAAAACATATCATGTTTTATTTTTTATTCAGATGCCTTATAGACCCACTTTTAAATATTAATTATAAAATTATAATTTATTACACATTATTCCCTCCTTCAAACAACAATAATCAATGAATCTTTTATTTGATGCGGAAAAACTATAATTTATTTTACTTCTTGTAGAAAATTTATACCATGTCCTTAGATTTATAGTGATCTCTAGTTGTATGTGTGATATGGAGGATTAGTTGATAAGGACTATTAACCTTCATCAATTTGTATTAAGTTTTCAATTTCCAATGGTTATGAACTAAGATGAACATATTATTCAATGCCAAAATCAATGTTATTTTTCTCTTTTTAGCATCTATTTTAATTAGATATTTGAGTTCTTGTGAAATGTTTATTCTAAGCTAGCTTTATTGAAAAATATAACACATGTTCAGTGGAACAAGTTTATCTAAAAAGTGTTTAAGACATTTTTCTATGGTCTTCAAATATCTACCAACATCTTCATTGTAAGTGCACTTTGTTTTCTTTCAATTTATGATTCTTGTATTGGTATTTGTTCTCTAGGTTGTAATATTGTCTCCCTTGTGAATCATTGGTATCTACATTGTTGGCTCCTTTGGCATATGTATCATCTAATCTATTATTATAAAACTCATTCAAAATTAATATCAACATTTAACATTCGATCAATGATGTATGTGAATTATTCATAGTTATGTTCTTCTAGTTGTTATCCTTCTACTTTAGTAAATTGATCTAAATGTATTTCTCTAGTTTGCAATCTTCTTAAAATATATATATCCTCTTGAGATATCTACACATGATATGTTATCATCTAATCAACATGTTATCTCATTTGTACTTTGAAGTTCTTCAAGTGCCATTTTATCCTATATTTATTATGTATTTCTTATTTTGAATTTTTTTAAATATTCCTTTGTATATCTGTTACTTGTTCTATTTTTTTATTATTGTTAGAAATATCCTCTTTAGTATTCTTTTTGTTCTTTTTCATTTTCAAAATTTAATCTTAAACACACCATAACTATAACTTCAAAACGAAATAAATTTATCAATTCAAAAATAGGTTTTTATATTTGAATCCATTTATTTTATATAATATATAAATATTTTAGATTTAATGAAAAATCTAGCTATAAATATTTAATTTATATAATATATAAATATTTTAGATTTAATAAAACATCTAGATATAAATATTTTCTTTTACAAATATTTTTAAAAATATTATATAAAAATATAAACATATAATTATTTACATTAAAAATATGTCATTCTAAAATATTATATATAAAAAATTTAAAAATATAAATTAAGAAATTTATAATTTTTTTGGTTAGAAAATAAGTGTAAATTGTATGGCACTTATAGTAAAAATATCACAAATTGAATGGATGAAATCTATTTTTAAATTGCATATATATGTAGCAGTTTGAATGAAATATTTAGAATATTTTTAGAGTTTATTGAAAAATATAGTGCATTTTTCAATATGTGATTATGTAAATAATTTATGATTTGAACTTATTGTTGGGAATTAAGGTGTCTCAACCTTAGTAATTCTTAAGTTATTTGTTTATTATTATTATATGTTTTCTCATAGATATTTGACATTTATATTATTAAATATTTGTGCTCCATCAAAGAGGGGCGTGAGATTTTGAGTTGACACTTTTCCACATATCGGTGCCTTGGAATATAAGTTATTAGTTGTCAAAAGATGCTCATTTAGTGGTATGCCATGAAGTCAATTTTTAAGGATGTTATGCCAAAGTTTATGACAATTGTAAGGGCTAAAAATAAGAGAGATCATTTTAGATGTGAGAATTATATTTATAGATTATTTATGAAATACATAAGAAAATATTTGTATAAGATATTGATAGTCTATGACACATGTAAGAGCATCTCCCATTTTGTAGGAATTTTATGACAACCTTTAAGAGTGTTTACAAGTCATGTAAGAGATTGTTTATGTTAGGATAGGTCACATTATAATTGCTATCCTAAGTTGATAATTGTATGTCTCTGCGTTCTTTGGAAAGTGTTATAGAGGACATGAGGGACAAAATATTAGTTATTTATCTTCCTATGACAAATTGTGATTGCATTCAAAGAGGTGGACCCATTACAATGACGATTATAGAGCATCCCAAGAGCATATTGCCTTTGGGCATCCAAATTCTAGGTGGGGACCACTTTGCAATGTATTTACTTGCATGTTGGTACATGTTCTTGCATGAAACTGTCAGAGTTGTCAAAGAGTTATGGAGCACTTGGTATTGACCAATTTTGATTGGCTATGGTTGCGGTTCCCATGTGAAGGCCATGTGCTCATTTAATAATTTTCACCATGTTTCTAGGTTGTCCACTAAGTAGGGGTGTGTGCTTTTCCAACTAGTTTCACTTGTTGTTTTGGGATACCATTTGTGGTATTCTCTCCCACAAACTTCTATGAGCATTGAGATGGTGGTTTGTAGAGGTTGTTTGCAGGTTGTTAGAGTAACGAAGTGCTGCCAAAATTCAAAGAGGAGTGTTGTATTGGTGTGCCTCATTTGAAGATTAATATAAAAATTGGATCTCTTTGGGTGTGGATTTTTTCCTGCAAGGGTTTCTCCACATATATCTTGTGTCACTTGTGTTTCTCAACTTGTGGTATTGCTATTTTATTTCATGTTTGGAATTGTTAATTAATTTATGATAATCTTGGATACATAATTTTAGATTTGCAAACACATTATTAAGTTATATTGTTGCAAGTTTCACCTTGGATTTTTAACATTTGGTATTAGTGCTAACGGTTTTGTTGAGAGAGGGACTCCTTTCTCTTAAGTGTTGATGGTTTTTTGGTTGCAGTGGGAGCTTGTGCATTGTGGGTTTTGCAAATGTGTGAATAATATTGAGAACCATGGCTTTTACCTCTTGTCTAGATATTGAGAAGTTCAATGACACTAGTTACGAGATGTGGAAGTTGAAAATGGAGGATCTCCTTGAAGAGAGATTAGTGGTTGGCAGTATCAAGTGAAAAGAAACTAGAATCAACATTTGATGAAGATTGGAACAAAATGGATAAGAAGGCATGGGGAATAATTCAGTTGTGTCTTGTAGATTCTATCCTCTTGAATGTTTCAGTAGAATCTACCACATTCAAGTTGTGGAGGATAGGTGAAATTTACCAAACTAAAAGTCTAACAAATAAGTTGTATCTTAAAAGAGGTTTATATTCTTTGAAAATGAAGGATGGTGATTCTATTACAGAACATTTAAATCCTTTTAATATGAATATAAGTCATCTTGCATATGTAGATGTTAAGATAGAAGAAGATAAATGTATTTTGTTGCTTTATTCTTTACTCGAATCTTGGGAAATCTTTTTTTTTTCCATAAGTGGTGGTGGTACAGAACCGAAGATGGATAGTCTCATTGCTATACTTATTTCAAAAGTATGAGGAGAAAATCCATGAATGCGGGCTTCCAAGATGCCTTGCATGTGCAAGGAAGGTCCAAAGAAAAAAGAGGGCCTAAAGGGGAAAAAAAGAGAGACAAGTATAAAGGACATTCTAAACCCCCCAAGAAGAGCAAAGTAAAGTGTTGGAACTGTGGTAAGAGAGGACATGTGAGGGAGTGTAGAAACAAGAAAAAGAGTTTGAATACTTCTAGAAAAAAGTCCTCAGAAGATGGTGATTTTGATGCTTTGTTTATTTTTTCTAACACTATTAGTGATGATGCTTGGCTTATCGATTCAGGTTGTTCCTATCATATGACTCCTCACAAGGAGTGGCTTATTTCATATTCAACTTATGATGGTGGAGAAGTTTTCCTTGGTGATAAAAACATGAAGAAAATTGTTGGTAAGGGAAAGGTAAAGTTGTGTTTAAGTGATGGAAGGGTCAAAACCCTTGATCATGTTTTACATATTCCAGGACTTGCGAGAAATTTACTTTTAGTATCCAAGTTGAATGATGTTGGAATGCATGTGACATTTGACAAGTCTGGTTGTGGGTTGGTAAGGGGGATTTTGGTGATTGCTAAAATATCTTAGATAGGGACTTTATTTAGGCTTAATGCCTCCACTTTCTATAACTTTTCCAATGTAATTGACACTAAACATGCATGTATGTTGTGGCACCATAGATTGGGTCACATAAGTGAAAAGGGTCTTTAAGACCATTTTGGATAAAAAGTTGGTTGGCGATATTTCTGATTATTCTATTGGCAAAAATTATTTTTGTGAGCATTGTGTGTTTGGTAAATAGAATAGATCATCATTTCCTAATGGAACTACTAAAGCTAAGATATTATTATATATAATTCATTCAGATGTGTTTGGACCAGTGGATGTTGAATCTTTTGGAAAGTATCATTAGTATGTTACTTTCATTAATGATGTCTTAAGGTACACCTAGATTTATTTTATGCATGCAAAATCTGAAGCTTTCACTAAGTTTAAGGAATTCAAAGCCTTAGTTGAGAAGAAAACATATTATAAGATAAGGGTGTTGAGATCTGACAATAGGGGTGAATACTATTCTAGGGAATTTGATGAGTTCTGTAAGCATGTAGGTACTGTTCAATAAAAGACTACTCCATATACACCTCAATAAAATGGGGTAGCAAAAAGAATGAACCGAACCTTGATGAAAAAATCTAGGAGCATGTTGAGTGGTGCTAAGCTTGATAGATGCTTTTGGGTAGAAGTTGTAAGTACTGCATGTTATTTGGTTAATAGATATCCTTATTCATCTCTTGTTGATAAAACTCCTTATGAAGTGTGGATAGGTAGAAATCCTTTTGTTTCACATTTAAGGGTCTTTGGTTATGAGGATTTTGTTCATGTGCATCAAGAGAAGAATTCTAAATTAGACCCAAAAGCATAGAAATGCATCTTTTTTAGTTATAGTGAGAATGTAAAAGGTTATAAACTTTGAAATCCTCTTACCTGTAAAATTGTTTTCTCTAGAGATGTGATTTTCAAGGAGTTTAGACCTTACTCAGATGAAGAACAACCAAAGGAGAAAGATAAGAGAAAAATAGTGCACTTTGAGACAAAGATAGAAAAGCAGGAAGATGCACATGTGGAAGACCAACTAGGTGTATTTGAGGATGGAGAAGAAGAAGAGGGTTCAAAGAGTTTAGATGATGTGTATGTAGAAGAAGAACAACAAGAACCCCTTAGTCCTACCTTGAGAAGATCCACAAGGAAATATAATCTAGTTGATAGGTATAGCCCATCAAATCACTGTTGTGTATTTTCTTTGTTGAGTATTGACGATGAACCTAGATCCTAAGGGAGGCTCTTTCTTCAAGAGAAAGTGAGTCTTGGATGCATTCCATACAGGAGGCGATGATGGATTTGGATAGTTGTGATACTTGGGATCTTGTGAGTTTTCCCAAAGGAAGGAAGCCCATTGGTTGCAAGTGGGTGTTTAAAAAGAAATTTGGTGTAGATGGCCAGTTAAAGCGGTACAAGGATAGACTGGTGGCGAAGGGCTACTCCCAGAGAGAGGGAGTTGATTTTAGTGAAATTGTCTCTCCTATTGCTAAGTTAACTTCTATTAGATTCCTATCGTATAGTGTTGATGCTTATGATTTTGAAATAGAGAAAATGGATGTTAAAACTACTTTCTTGCATGGGGATCTTGAGGGAGAAATTTATATGTGATAGCCCGGTGGTTTTGTTGTGAAAGGAAAATAATACTTGGTTTTCAAGTTAAAGAGATCTTTATATGGTTTGAAAAATTCACCCAGGATGTGGTACGAGAAGTTTGATGCCTTTGCATTAAAGTTGGATTTTTTTAGAAGTGAGGAGGATCATTGTGCTTACATTAAGGTTATTGATGATTAAATACTAATCATTGTCTTGTATGTTGATGACATGTTGTTTATGGGTAGCAACAATGTGATGATTAGGGAGATTAAGACTCAACTTTCTAGCACATTTGATATGTAGGATTTAGGGGTTGCAAAATATATCCTTGGGATGGAGATCAATAGGGATCAGACTCACAGAAAGCTTTTGCTAAGTCAGAGTAAGTATGTTGATACCATTTTGTAGAGGTTTAGTATGCATGACTGTAAACCAATAAATATTCCATTTCTAGTTGGTACTAAGTTGAGTTTAGACATGTGTCCTAATTTTGATGATGATTTTGAAGAGATGTCTAGCATTCCTTATGCTAGTGTCATTGGTAGTTTGATGTATGTAATGGTTTGTACTAGACTAGATATAGCCCAAGCAGTGGGAGTTTTGAGCAGGTTTATGTTTAACCCTGATAGAGAGCATGGAACTTTTGTTAAGAGGGTGTTTAGATATTTGTGTGGTACTTCAAATTACTGTTTGGTTTATCATGGTACTGATGATGTGTTCAAGTCATTGTATATACACGGATTTGTTGATGTAGATTGCATAGGTGACTTGGACAGTTGAAGGTCTGCTAGTAGCTATGTTTTTACTTTGTTTGGAGGTGAAGTGAGATGGATGAGTAAGAGGCAGCCTACACTTGCATTTTCCACCACCGAAGAAGAGTGTATGGCTGCTACACATGCCTCTAAGGAGGAAATTTGCTTATAGAAACTTGGTAATGACATTGGTTTTGATTGCAAGATAATGAGGATTGGATGTGATAGTCAGAGTATCATATGTTTTTCCAAAAATCCTATGTATCATGTTCGTACTAAGCATGTTGATGTTCAATATCACTTTGTGCAAGAAACGGTTGAGAATGGTAAGGTCTTGGTTGAGAAGGCTAACACTTTGGATAATGTTGCAGATTCTCTCACAAAGCTAGTGACCATAGATAAGTTGTCTTAGTGTAGGAAGGCCATGGGCCTTGATCAATGTACTTGATTACATATTTTATTTGTATCTCATGGATTTAATTGCAATGTATAATGTCAAGTGGGATAATATTAGGATAGGTGACATTATAATTGCTATCCTAAGTTGATAATTGTGTGTCTCCACATTCTTTGGAAAGTGTTCTAGAGGACATGAAAGACATAATATTTATAATTTATCTTCCTATCACAAATTGTAATTGCATTCAAAGAGGTGAACCCACTACAATAATGGTTACAGAGCATCCCCAAAGCATATTCCATGTGGGTGTCCAACTTCTAGGTGGGGACCACTTTGAAATGCATGCCCTTGCATGTTATTTGCATGTTTTGCATGGTGGGGTGCCCAAGTTTGCATGTTGGTATATGTTCTTGTATGAAGCTGTCAAAGTCGTAAGAGAGTTATTGAGCACTTGATATTGACCAATTTTGATTGGCTATGGGTTATGAACCCATGTGAAGGCCACGTGATCATTTAATAATTTTCACCATGTTACTGGGTTGTCCACTAAGGGGGGCATGGGTTTTTCCAGGTGGTTTTGTTTGTTGTTTTGGGATACAATTTCTGGTATTCTCTCCCATAAAATTCTATATATTGGAGCATTGAGATGGTGGTTTGTAGAGTTTGTTTGTAGGTTGTTAGAGTAAAAAAGTGCTACCAAAATTTAGAGAGGATTGTTGTAGTGGTATATCTCATTTGAAGATTAATAAAAACATTGGATCTCTTTGGGTGTGGAGTTATCCCTGCAAGGGTTTCTCCACGTATATCTTGTGTCACTTGTGTTTCTCAACTTGTGGTATTGTTGTTTTTATTTCATGTTTGGAATTGTTAATCACTTTATGGTAATCTTGGATACATAATTTTAGATTTGCAAACACATTATTAAGTTATATTGTTGCAAGTTTCACCTTGGATTTCCAACAATTTAGCATGTAAGGGTTGTATGATTTTTACCATGGTATTTTGGAACCTTGTTTTGACCCATGATAATGCTTAATGGTGGTATTTTGGGCCTCCTTAAGTATATATATTGAGGGCTTAAGGTGGAGACATTATGAGAAGTTTTACAAGTACACTATTTTTTACATATTAGATGTAGGAAATTGAAGAAAGTTGAATGTATTGTAATCTCTTTGTAGACAATACAATTTTTTTCTCTTTTTTTAGTGGACTTTTTTTTATCTAAAAGGGTTTTCTCCACATAAATCTTTGTGTTATGTGTATGGCTCTTAAGTATTGCTATTTTTTTGTTGCTAGTTCATATTATTTTAAATCTCCATTAATATTCTACAATATAATTTTCAAATTTGCAAGTTTATTTCAGATTTACATATTATAGTAGTTTCATTCTTTTCTAACACTCATGACTTACATTTATTAGCTCATGTATCAATGAACTATGCTATGTGAGTAAGGACACTTCTAACTATAGTGACTTGCATTTATTTGAAAGTAAATGATATTTTATTTTCTTTGAACTATTGTGCATGGTATGGATGTATGCATGAGAATTATACATATATATTTGGTGGATATAAGTATGTTTTGTATGTCCATTATCTTTAGCTTTCTTCTCCAAGTTTGACACCCAATTTTGACTTGCATCCATAACCCAAGCATGCTTTTTATACTATTGAATTAATTTCACAATTATCCCAATCATTAAATGCATTTATCCAATGAGCCTAGTACACCATGTGTTCACCAATTCATAACCCTCTAAATATTAAATGCAAATGATAGCATGCATGTGTTTCCAATGTCACATACAACCTCTTTAAGGAAAATATTAAAATCCCAAAAAGTATAGTGCCCACACAAACATAGGCCGCAACTTCTTAAAATTAAAAATAAATCTATAGGTAAAGTGTCCAATGCCTTTCCTAAAAATATAAATATAAAGGAAATGACATACTTTTTCCATAGAAAGTAAGGAATTGCCAAGGTTTTTCTATGTTTGAAAAGGGATCATGTAACAAATTATAAATTTATAGTCAATAGAGATAAGTTATATAAGGCACTCAAATATATAATAAAACATGATAAATTTTGTAGAGATATTCATATTGATAAAAATATCTTGAACCAATTGAAAAAAATCATATGGAGTTTGATTTTAATATGAATAAATACATATTTGTGGGTCCAATGTTGGAGATGGGTGAAGGAAAGATATCAATTTCATGAATTCAATAACCTCTAAACCACTCAATTCCTTGAGAGAGATGAAACTAATCCGCGGGTGGATAAATATCCATACATATCCATCAATCAAACATATTCCTTGATTTTTTTTGTTGGTGTTATCAATTTACAAACAATTTCATAATCTACAAAGAAATATTGGACTTGATGATAATACAAGTACATCAAATTCCAAGTCACTCAATTATCCTAGGCATATGGAGTGTGACTATTCTAAATAACATTGAAAATTATAATAATTGTAGACACTGAAATCTGGTTTAAGCCTGCGAATTCAATATTCTTAATAATTCGTATTTCTTCCAGGGTCATGATTAAATAATGTCAATTATTTAATTAATTCACTTTAACTTTAATTCTTCTATTAATTAAATAATCTTAATTATTTAATTAATTCTTTATTCCATCTGATTAATTAAATAAACGCTTTTTATTTAATTATGTTACTAATTAACCTTATCCTTCTTGTCAAATTAAATAAATTCTTATTTAATTCCCCTCTTTATCATACTTCAACTATAATTAAATAAATCCTTAATTTATTTAATTATTCATTTAAATCCCTTCGTACTTAATTAAATAAATCTTATTTATTTAATTATTCTTCAAATATCAAATCTTGAATTAAATGAATTATTTAATTCATAAATCCTATTTTAACGCATTCCTCTATATTTAGATAATTGTGTGAGTTATCTAAGTATTCACTTTGACTCGACTCGATGTCTATTTTAATCGCTCAGTTAACTCTTGATTTAATGTCTGAGTGGCTTTCTCAAGTAATCTCTTCATCAAATCATTCAATCATCCAGTGCTAACTCAATTGCGCGTACATGCAGATTAATTAAATATTCTTATTTAATTAATTAAACCTTGTGTGTGCATTCGAACAAGAGTTGCTTTAATCAATCTTTATCTTTGTCATGCAAAGACAATTCTTCTGTTTTTGAATACCAAACTTGAAGATTAGATCATTTATTTAATCTTTAATTCTATTTCTAATTTGTATCACTCATGTCACTACTGACAGTTATCATAATCCATGTCTAATCAATCAATCTCAACCATCCGTTGATCTTTCAATCCTGACCTGTTGTTCGAATAATCAATTTTCTATAAATTGATTTGTTCTTCATCATTCCAATCTCTTTCGAAATCTTATGACTTTTTGGAGCAACTATCTTGAATCTTCGATGTTTTGCTAAATCAATATCATATGCTATACTTGCACGAACTCTTGAAAATCTGAGGGCAATTATACTACAACGGCTAAATGGAGAAGGGCAATCGAGATGATACATGGAAATACATACATATTGGGTGAGATTGTTTCAGTTTTATTACGTTTTGACTTTCCTTTGTTCTTTGTTACTTAACTTAGATTGCATTTAGAGTTTTTAGATTTAGATTGCATGTTTGCTTTGATCTATTTCTTCTACATTTTTTCTAGACGTTACATTTGGTGAACTTGACGTGAAGACACCATCTTCGCGAATCCGTAGACTTTTATTTCATTTTGTAGGTTTTTGTACAGAATGACGCATCTGCTTGACGAAACGCCGCAATTGAAATTCAAAGACACATCAGTGTGACAAAGTGACGCAATTGACTTTTTGAATCGCATCTGACATAATAAATGACACATCTAACAACTTTTGACGCATCTATCATTTTCTGAGCCACAATTGACTGGTAAAATACTGAGATGCATTTGACAGAGAAAATGATGCATTTGACTAGTAGATTTTGGGATTAGATTTTCAATTTATAGTTTCCTTTTCATGGTTTTATTTCACTAATCTTCTGTTTTCAACGTGTGTCTTGAGGAGTTAATGAGTTTTTGCAGGACAATTGACGAAGACAATACTGAAAACTACTAATGAATCTTTATGCAAAACGCATGTCGAAGACCCTAGTTAATTCTTTGAAACAGATTGTTTGGTAGTGTAGAAAATATTTCATTTGGATTAAAATTAACAAGTGTCTACTGTGTTTGGTGCAAAAGCACAACTGTGTAATTACCCTCACGATTTGGTACATCGAAGTATCCTCTCCCCTTAGGCATCCGTGCGATCTTGGGTGTAAGAAAAATGGTTGCCAACTCTAGAACTTGGGCCTGTTCTGGTGGGAAAAAGTACTCACCCCAGGATGACTTAGACTGGTAGCACCTTGAACCCGAGGGACTTCCAGCTGGTATATAAAATTGGATTCTTGGGGAAAGCCCAAGAATCACGCGTATGGTTCCAATGAGATGGATCCAAAAGGGGACTCTCGCCACATGGATCATGCCCTACGAACGGAATGCCCGTATTAAACACATTTTGTTATAGAGACCAACCATATTTCGACCGTTACTTGGTATAGTGCAGGGTACAGTATCATGCCCGAAGAAACTCACTACTGATCCCCTTGAGTAGAGATAGCAGTTCTTGGGAAGTCATTACCCAAAGAATCCGAAGTTGGTGTGCTCTAATGACGTTAATGAGCCATGGAGGGGAGCCAATGACACCAAACTTCTAAGCTATCCGCTCTCGAGAAGGAAAGGTGTTTCGCACCAATCCGGGGTATATCGGTGGGCTATACCAAGTATACAAACCCTTGGCCTATTGGCCTATTAGGATTGTACTTGTCTGTTGTCAAATTACATGTTCTTTGAGTCCAAAATCAAACTTAAAACACTTTGTCTTATGATTGTCTTTGTTTGCCAGAACTTGATCACAAAAAATAGTGTCAGTTTTATATCTCAATTCACTGAAAAATACAACAGAGTTGCAACTGTTCACCATAAGGTCACAATTTATTTTTAGAGTCGCATCTGTTTAACTTCGAGTCGCATCTATCATTTTCAGTCGCATCTATTTGGTGTAGAGTCACATCTACCAGATTAGCTCACATGTGTTTTATGGAAAACCGCATAAGTTATATTCTAAGTCACAATTGCAATTATGAGTCGCATCTATTAGAAAATTAACTGCATCTGTCTGACACTAGATACTAAAAATTTACTAGAAAAATGTAATTGATTGATAGAAAGTCACAACTGTGAAACATAACCGCATTTGATAAATCTTGCGACGCATTTGCCATATTATTAGAAAACCAGAAATCACGGTCACTGTCCAGTCAACACTGTCATACCAATCTTTGATCTATCTTAATTTTTCTTGGATAGAAACTTGAAATGATTTGCTCAATTTTTTCATCCTTTAGGTATCATTTAGTCATTACCATAGTTGTCCTGATTCTGAGTTTTACATTCATCATTGAGTACATATTACCTTTAGATTTATACTTCTAGGAGAGTCAGTTTTACAAAATTTAGGATAGGTCCACCATGTACACTCTAGAAAAATCATAGCGTCAACAAAATTTGTCATTGAACCTAGTTCTATCATCTTATCCTTTTTCCTACAGAGAGTCCTCCTAGCTCATCAGTCTAGTTCAGAAACTCAACTTGTCTTTGATCCTTGTCCTACATTGGTTCCTTGACTTAACTAAATTGACACCTTGGTTAGACTTTAGGTAGTTGGTCCCCCCATCTTGGGTTTACATAATTGATTACCTTAGAAGTTTTCTTAGACTTTTCATCTTTAGATATTGTCATCTTAGACTAGCGTCATCCTAGAACATTCCTTATTTTCCATTCAGAAAATCCCAAAAACATAGACTAGAGTCATACTGTCCATAGACGTAGTTTTGCATTCCTTGGATATTGAGCTTATCTTACATGGTTGAAACTAGGTCTAAGAGAAGAGAAAGAGAAAATATGTGAAACCTAAACGAATTCATCAATCCATTTTCCTCAAGACCTCACAAGACTCTATTAGACAAATTCACCACTAGAAACACTCAAGGTCACACTACAACGGAAGACATAGAGGCTGCTGCACAAGACCTTGAGTTTGCCTCTTTTGTAGATGAGTACCTAGCAAACGATCGACAATGATATTTAGCCAAGTTGCTAGCTGAAGGTGCTACCTTACCCACAGGATTCGATATTAGCACCTTACAAACTCAACCTACACAAGGGACAAATACAATGACTGTTAGTACTACTATACCTTAGGTAAATACAACCATACCATCTGGAATACCTACACAGAGTACGACAGTCCATATGTCTCCATTTTGTACGTCTGGCATGACATCGGGATTTAATTTCACTGTAGGGGCATCATCATCCACTCCCTCTGGTCCTCTTGTTGGGAGTAAAAGACCTAAAACGTCAACTTCTACACCATATGTCGGTGTCACAAGTACAATATCCCAGTCAACAGCCATACCTAATGCAAGTGTCACAAGCACCATACCACAATCGATGGCCATACCTAGTGCTCAAGTCACTAGTACTATACCACAAATTACACAAATAGGAGGAATTTCCTCATTCCAATAAGGTAATCAGAATCCATCTTCCCAGATCAGCAGTCATAATATATTCACACAGATTCCAAATCAGAATCCATTCTCCCAGATGGGTAATCAGAACCCATTCTCCTAGATTCCAAGTCAACAACAATTTACATAGATTCTGAATCAGAATCCCTTCTCCCAGCATGGTACCCATAATCCGTTCAAACAGATCCCAAGTTAACACCAATTTATGCAAATTCTAGACCAGAACACATTTACTAACATTCTGAATCCAAACCCACCTCAAATACCAATGTTCAATCGAAACCCATCACAAGACCTTGGATTTTAGAATACATACACAAATCCGCATAATCCACCTAGCACATCATTGACCTAGGTTGACGTTTGCAAACACAAATGCATGCACTACAAACATAAATGGACAACATGGCGGTGTCAACTAAGCAATCCTTTTCAACAAAGGACATATGCCCATTTCCCTTTGATAGATCATTGTACATGACCCCTTTCCCTCACAGGTATGTCATACCGAATATCCCTAAGTACAATGGAAAATGGAATCCAATAGAACATATAAGGGAATTTTCTACCATTTGCATAGATGTCGCTTATGACTCCACGTATCTTATGAGACTATTTCTAAGAAGTCTTGTAGGAATTGCACTAGAGTGGTTTTCAGGTCTAGACTATGGCATCAGATCTTGGGGTGAACTGGCTGAGAAATTTGTTGATCAATTCTCCATCAACATAGACCACGAGATAAATATCGTAACCTTGTGTCACACAACACACGATGAAGGTGAAACATTCATCACTTTCTTCCAGAGATGGAGGACTATAGCTAGCCAATGTCTTGTCGAGATACCTGAAAAACAAAAAGTTAATATGTTCCAGGAAAACCTTCATTTAAAACTAAGGAGTAACTTGAGGGTACATTATTGTACATATTTTTTGGAACTAGTGGAAAAAGGGGTTATAATAGAAACATATCTCATTGAAAAAGGTGAACTTAAGACATCAACATCCAATAGAAATCCAATCGTGCAAAACACCCCCAATGACAGAAATAGATTTTGGTCTCGCAACAAAAATGCCACCAATGATGGGGTAGTTGATGCTAAAAGTGTACAAGCAAGACCGATCATTACATTACAAGGACCTCACACTTCTACCAACATGCTTAATGCTATTAATCAACCTCCCAATATGGTCCAAAATACTCAACGTTCACAACAACAAAGGAGGTTTCAAAAACATGAGTTCACTCCCTTAGGGGAACCCATTGAGTCCGTATTCAAGCAACTATTACAACATAATCTTATACAGCTGCAAGAGCCAAGACAATACGATCCAGGACAATTTAAACCAGTTTGGTGGGATGACAATGCCTTTTGTGATTATCATAGAACTAAGGGACATAACCTACAAAATTGTCGCCAACTGAAAAATATCACACAAGATCTTGTCGAAAGGAGAATAATTGAAGTTAGTAGACAAAAAAAAGAGTCATCAAACACTGATCATCAAGTCTTTTCTGATCCACTACATGACCATGGGAAATGAACTATTCCTAGTTCGAGTACTAAGACCAATATGTCAGCCAACTATGCCAGTATCAAGCATGATTAAAATAGTGGCAAAACCATTCATCACCTTCGCGCCGCCGATGAGAATATCAATACCATTACTATCAATACAAATCCTGAGTGTGTGGTCAAAACTCGTCGTACGAAGTTCACTATCCAAGGTCCTCCATCGCAGCAAACACCACATCCTTCCAAGTCACAATATAACCTACTTGACTAGTTGGGAAAGACCCCAGCCCAAATCTCAATCTTGGAACTATTGCATATCTCTCCTGAGCATCGATCCATTCTAGATAAGGCTTTACAAAACACCACAGTCCCCAATGATCTTGATGTCAATCGTTTCCAAGAAATGGTGGGCTATTTGACCAATAATCATCATGCAACATTTTCTCAACAAGATTACGCAACTGAAAAGACAAACCATAACGACCCTTTACATCTTGAAGTCCTTGTTGATGACACCAAAGTTAGACGAGTTTTGGTAGACGGAGGAGCAGGGTTAAATCTGTGCACTTTAAAACTAATTAAGGCATTAGGTTTCTTAGAAGCATGCATAGACACAACCAAAATTATTGTCATTAAAGCTTATGATGATGAGGAATGAAAATCAAAGGGGGTGGTAACACTTCCTATCAGAATTGGTCCTGTGGTAATGGAGACAAAGTTCCAGGTCTTGGATCTCACCCTTCCTTATAACCTTCTACTAGGTAGACCATGGATTCATGCCATGAAGGCAATCCCTTCCACATATCATTAGTGTCTCAAATTCCCTTATAATGGCACTGAAATAACTATAGATGGTGACCCAGATCTGTTCCAATATTGCACCAATCTAAAAGAGATACCCCAACGCCAAGTGCCAGTAAACCAAGAGGCTTCATTGTCTAATCCATCTCCCTATGTTGATCCATCCACACTCACTCGGACATCTATTTCACCCTCAATTCCTACCACTCCTAGGGTTGAGATCCAAGACAAGGGTTGTGGAGAGTATTACATGAAGACATCTTATTGTGTTAGCCATCTGATTCCTCCTAAGTCACATGGTTTACCTACATCAGATAGGAGACAATCTATAGTCACTATACACGTTCCTCCCACAACAACTTTCACTAAATGGGGAGAATTAAGCAAAGAAACTGTAAATACAAAAGATGTCATTTCCTGGTTGTATAGAGAAGATGATGAAGAACCTCTCACTTTCTCACATTCCTACGGATATGAAGAGTTTCCACAATCATCTTGAGCAAAGGGATATAATGAATGATGGTTTGAAGCAAACTGGGCCAGGAGATTGAACCAATATTTGTTTCTGATGGCCAAAGAGCTTAGGGCTAGGGTTTCAACCAGTTCAGTTAGGCGTTCTAGTTTACATCACCCTTACTTGAGAAATGATGCTGAAGATATTAAGACATCCCAGACATCTGACTGGTACCGTGCCCGGATTGGCAACTCCAATGACTGGGTGGATTCTATCTCCTCTTTCCATGGTCCCCAGACAAGCTATTTGGAGAACTTGAAACAGCCAGATCCTCACCAAATCATTGAATTCACATCCACCAAAGAGTATGACAAAAGAGAATGGTTTTAACATTACTATTTGGAATCACTTGATCCTACCTCTTGGCAACCTAATACATCTATTTCAAATAACCAAACCTTGGCATTAGGCCCACCTCTCAATCCACCTAGACCTAAACCAAAG
>VDFB02047227.1:0-17355 GCA_007258455.2 Sequoia sempervirens | reverse complement strand
TGTTTTGGATTACATAATATGATTCAGAAGAAGATAGTCTATGTTTTTTATCAATATTGAATGGAAATCCATGTCTTTTTTTTTCATTAACTTTGAATCTGAGTTTTGTTTCTCACGATAGATTATATGGAGGGATCTAAAGAATTTAATCAAAGAACATTCAAAGATACAGAAATATGAACTGTGAAAATATCACATCTTAATTTGTATATACATATAATTTTTAAAGAAAGTCAAAAGAAGATATTTATTATTGTATGTGACTCGTTTTAGATATTTTGAGAGATAGAATTTAAGTGTAGTGTCACAACTCTTTGAAAATATCATATCTCTATAAATGTAATTTTTAAAGGAAGTCAAAATAAGATAATTATTATTGTATGTGACTCATCTTAGATATTTTGTGTGATAGAATGTAAGTGTAGTGTCACAATTCTAATTTTTTTATTAAATAGAATCTCTTTTCTTTTCCATCTAAATAGTTGTTCCATTGAATATGACTATGTGATATTAAATTAATAAAATATTATTGATCATAATTATCAATTGTCTACTTTATTGATTATAACTACTCATTGTTTACTTCCAACAATAAAATGTTATTAATTATAACTGCATATTGTATATTTTATTAATTATAACTTATACTCTATATATAATATTTCAAAAGATATCATTTTCAAGGTATCTATTAGACTTATGTGTGAGGAAGTGATTTAAAAAAAGGGTTCCTTAATCAGGATATCTCTTGATGTATTATATATAGATTTTTTAAACATTTATATACTAGTAGCATCTATAATGGCAACATGTAAGATGATAATTTAATCGTCAACATAATTTTAAGATAGTTAATACTTGTATATTTAGATAAGTAAAATTCAGGGCTAGCTTTATGATTTTATTTAGGTTTATAAATAGGGTTACGGTTATGGTTAGTGTTAGAATTAGAGTTACAAATAGGTTTAGCATTATGATTAGAAATAGGGATATGGTAATAGTTAGGTATAGGTTTACTATTACAGTTAGAACATATATGTTAAGAATATGTTTATGGTTAGAATAAGGATTAGAATAAGGGTCAGAATCAGAGTAATAATTATAGTTATAATTAAGATAAGGGCTAGAAATAGGGCTATGATTAAGATTATAATTATGGTTACAAATAGGTTTAAAATTATGGTTTGAATTAGGATTGTAGTTAGGGTTATAATTACTATTAGAATTATGGTTACGATTAGGGTTACAATTAGAGGTAGGTTTAGAAATATATTTAAAGAAAGGAATATGCTTATGGTTAAAATTATGCTAAAAATTATAGTTATAATTAGAATAACAATTACAAATTTGTTTAGTATTATGGTTAGTGAACCATAGATTTTTGGGGTTTATGTACTTCTCTTGCATTCTTTGGGTTTTCCACTTAAAAGGAGAGAGATAGGCCAAAAAACTAGGTGGTCCACTCAAACTAATGCAAGTATAATGGAAATATGAATGAAATATGGCTAGATGAGATAAACTAAATACAAATAACTGATAAAAGATATTGATCATTAAGTGAAAATTATTGAAATGCAATTTGCTGGAAAACACATTGTGATATGCAAAAACACCTGGAAATGAATGCAAACTATAACATAAATGGATGAAACTGAATGTGTGCACTTGAAATACTATTGGAGGTTGGAAATGACTTCTGAAATGCTACTAATCCTAATTTTTAGGCTTGGTGGGACTCATTCGCCATTCTAAGCGAATTAGTCCCAAATCTGGGAAACTATTCCAAAGCTCATTTTGAACAAATGGTTATCCAAAAATGCATAAAACCAAAATCATGCCTGGTAGTGGGACTCATTCACCACTGGTGAATCATTCCACTTTTGAATTTCTAAAAATCTAAAGGTGGAAACTGAAGCCCTCGATCTTTAATGATTTCAAAGCCTTCAAAATGTTTAAATCTACAAATACACAAGAAGAGAAGGATAAATGTTGGATGTTAGGGCATGGGGGTTTTCCTTGATCAAACCCCTTTTCAGGTAATTAAACCAAATGAAGAAAGAATGTAGTGAAGCATGTAACAATGTAATTATTACCTTGCCATGATGTTTGATCTTGAATTTATGTAGTAATGGAGGAAGATTCTACCCTTGAATGTTTTTGGAAGCTTTCTTGATGACTTTGAGTGACAAAAGCCTAACTTGCTTGACTTGAAGTGGAAGAAAAATGATGAATGAGTTGTGAATGAGTTAAGAGATTATGAATTAGAGATTAGAAGGTTGTATTTATAGGAAATTCTCCTAATTTACCTATAAATTGGATCCCTTAGGCCGACATGGAGAAAAATTAAACTTAAATTCCAAAATTTCTCACTCAAAAGTAAAAAATGGCCCAAATGGGACTCATTCACCACCTTGGGTGAATTAGTCCCACTTGGTAGGGACTCATTCACCACAGATGGAAAATTAGTCCTAGTGGGGCCCATTTTCCAGCTGGGTTGTTAGAATTAAGATAAAAAAAAATAGGTTTATATGATGACTATATCAGTTATTTCATCACATATTGCCTCAAGATGCATAATATGGGGTAATAGGTGTCTATTAATGATGATGTAAAGGTCAATTAGGGCTTGGGACATAGTATTCAATGTGAAAGTGTGATTTAAATGCACTTTACAACATTAAAATGAGGTCCACTTAGCCTAGCAAGGCACAATATCCAATGTGAAATGTGTAGGATACATTGCAACACTAGATTAACATTAAGTTTAATTAAAAAACCTTCTAGATTAGTGTGATAATGTTATTAAACATATTTTATAATTTTGAATTAGGGAGAAATGGGTTCATTAAGTCTACAAAAGCGTGAAAATCTTTTACAACACTTTGCAACACCTTTACAAGACATCGACATTAAATGCATTTTATTCAGTTTGCAAGGGTCCAAGACTTAGTGTGGATGTGAAAACACATCACAACATCAAATCAATGCCTCATTAAGTCTAATTTATCATTGATTATTCCCCAAATTAAGCAAGTTTCCTTTTTTTTGTGGTACAGTTAGAATTAGGAATACAGTTAAAAATAAAAAAATATGTTTATAACTATGGTTAAAAATAGTGTTGTAATTAGGGGTAGGGTTATAAATATGGCTCTTTAAGAAACTAAAATTATTTATCTAATTATCAAATCCTAATTAATGTCATATCATCCACTAATCATTAGTCGTGCATTATTCTACTACAACATTAATTAATCATAATATTTATCATCATTTATTACCATTAATTAATTAGTTAAAATCAATTATCATTTATTAATTATTTTCATTTATCTATTTATCCATTCAATTAAATAATATTTTATTATTTAATTAAATGAGAGCTAATTATCTATTTTCTACTAAAATTGTCATGTTCATCTCATTAGTTAACTTCATCTTACCTCATCAACTAACTCCATCTTGCTTTAGAAACAAAATCTTCCCTCATTGGGTGAACCCACAAAAGTGGTTTACAATTGGAGTGAGGAAAGAAAAGTTGAAAAAATGACCACATGCCAAAAAAAATTTCATTTTTGGGGTTCGAGCAAACTCATAGGTTTGAACAAACCAAAAGACGGTTCACTAGAACCTAGGTTTGAGTGAAACCATTTAATGCAAGTTCCCACCATCCCACCAAAAAACACAATGAAAAACCCTTTTTGAAAGGGGGTCCTCCTTTGGCATATACTCATGAACACACAAATTCTTTGTTTTAGTAAATTCAAACCTCTATTTGCATCCTTTGTATGTGAACCTTTGTGGCATAGCATCCGAGCTGTATTTACTCTGTTTAGCATATATTTATATGTAAGCGATGATGAACACCTACATGTTAGTCACATTGGCAAGCTTTGATTCATCCAACCCTTGTCATATGACTAGGCCTGCATGTAGGAGAGTATGAAAGTTAAGATAAAGCCTTAAAAATCCCATCAAGGATGCTTATTATATTTTATAAAGTTCTTACATATCATGGAGCAACTTGCACATCATTGTTAAATTCCTAAGTTCATAATATGATTCTTAGCACTTAGGAGGATACAATCATAATCAAAATCTTATTTATTCAACTCCAAAACCTTCTTATGAAACCACCCCATTTTTCATTCAAGATTTCATTCCATAATAGATGTAAGCTACAATGTATCTCCAATATATGTGTAGTTAGTCTAAGCACTACTATCTTCACATCATCATTCATCATAGCTTTCACATTTTCCATGAAAAGCCAATTTCGCTTCATGATGGTTTAGTACACATTGCCTCCATGTCAAGCATTTCCTTATAGTCATCACTCATGATGAGTCCTTAAATATTTTTGTAAGTGTACCTCCGGACAAGGAATGTGGGATTTTGGTGTGCCCCAGCTGAACCTCCACGTCTAGATTTGAACAAGTGTATAACACCAGGGATTTCCACTTATTTATTGGCATTACCTTTGATTTTATAACCATGTCAATCACCCACATATGGGGTCTCCCAACACTAGTACCATCAACGAATGTTCAAGGTGGTCATGACTACCACAAAATACACCCATTCAAGAGAATATAATAGAAAAGACTGCAGACCTCGTACATCGGGCCTCTGTAGGGGCAAGTTTGTAGGTGATAGCAAGCAGGAAGATGTGATGGTCAAGCCATCATGAGGATGGAATAGGAACATCGACCAATTGTGATGCAAAACCCACAAACCCAAAATCCTTCCTCAAACTTTTGTGGTCTTGTTTATTTATTGCTTTCTTTATGTGACTCAGCCTCATCTTGACCATCATAATCAACCCTTACATTCCAAAGATTAAATGAGAAATGCCAACACAAATCTTTAGGAACAAACACTATTCTTCCCCACTTAGTTCACCAAACACGATATCAAGGGATGGCTACCATCCCATGGAAAACCATCTTTGACTAACTAGCATGCCACCAACCAAGTCGCAACAGTCGAGCACCGAAAGACTTTAAGGAAGGAGAACCATTTGAAACTATGAACCTAATTCCTAAACCTACAATAACACAAGAAACCAATCAACAAATTAGATCAAATGCAAGGTTAGAATGTAGATTCCTCAAGAAATTCATTTAGATTGAAAAAGATGAAAAGAAATGAGATGAAGAACATAATAAACTTAAAGCATATCAAATCCTATTCTAATGCAATGTAAACTCCTAATATCTTGAGGGAATTGGTGCCAATTTGATGTGAAAATTGGCCCTTTCCCAACTCCAAATGATGCAAGATTGATGTGTTGATGAAGAATGATCCACTTTGATGAAGATTGATGAATGCTTCCAAGATAAAATCTGCATAACCTAGCTACCAATTTGAAAATGAGGATGGAGATTGCTAAATATTTGAGCATAGTAAGTTTACTCAAATTGTGGATGGATCAAATGAAGGATGAGCTCTTCATTTATAGATCAAATTGATGGAGATATGATCAAAATAGAGCAATGTGGGACTAATCTTCAACAAATGAGAAAAAGCCACATGCCATCATGTGAATGGTTGAGGAATGAGCACATTTTGAAGAATGTGCAAAGATGGGGGAGATTCAAATTCAAAATATGGCTTGAAGGATGAGTTGAAAGGTGAAGCAAATGCACATGGCTCAAGAAAAGGACATGTAAGAGATTTTAAATGCTTTGTTGGATGTACATGTCTATTTGGGGGGAGATTTCAAATTTGAAGAATATTCCATCTTTGATACCCTTTTGAATGAAAATAGATGATTTATAAATCAATTAAATTGATTTTCATGTGCAAGTTGCAAAATCTAGAGGATTTGAGTGATTAGGATTAAAATAATCAGGATTTGATTAATTTAAGAGGAGATTAGGTGATTTGACTATTTGATTTAGATTTGTTGGTTGAAATAAATAAAAAAAGAGATGAAAATGATTAAGACCTAGTTAAATAAATATTTTTATTTATTTAACCAAAGGGGGTGATGTTAGATTAAATTAGATAAATGTTTGATTGATTTAATTTAATTAGACGATCTTTAGAGATTTAATCAAATAATATGGATTATTTTATTAAATAAAGATAGGAAGATGAAATGACCTAGCTAATTACACAAAGATGATGATTTAATTAAATCGAGGGATTTATTTAATTAAAAGGGGAATTATGATGAGTTTAATCAAATAAGGCCATTTGATTAAATGGTTAGATAGAGGGATAATTCAAGATGAGGTGATGTTAGTAGATCAAGATCGAGTGTGTGATATCAATCTGTATATTTTCGATGTCTACATTTTTCCCCTCTTTGAAGCGATGCACTTGTTGCGTTGGTTCAAATAATAACCTTGCTGAGATCAGAATTCAAAAGTTCTCCAATTTTTTAGATGCTCCACTATTGCCCTAGTGAGAAGAATTATGCTAGTATACTACCCCCTCGAGAGATCGGGTAAAGAGGTTTGAGTTGAGGGTCGATCTCTCGATAAAGAGGTTCAAGTTTAGTTCAACTCGAATATTTGATGTAGATAGATTTGATGATGTAGACAATCCTCGGCCATGGGTAACCTCATGTCTACTTTGATATATTACACACTTGCTCCTGATTTATACCATGACAGTTACATTATTGATGATATAAATGAGATGATTATGATGTTTACATGCAATGGATTATATGATGGTGCATGGATGATATGGATGCACATGATATGATATGATGATGCTCTTATGATTATGCGTATGGGTGATAGATGTATGGTTTATGAGATGTTTAGAATAACCAATCCATAATATGCAATGATGGGGATGAATACATGTGGTCAGATTAATGCTTTCTATATGATATGATATTCATTATGCAGTATGCTGACGGTTTGTGGATGCAAGATAGATGCAATGATGATGATTTATGATTAACTATCATGGTACCATGTTAGCGCAAAAGCAAGAGATTACAACAAGACATGAGATGATGATAATGATGATGATTACTTGCCGAGGATTTGGGATTTTAAAAAGGGCCAATTACCGTATTGTTTGATAACACACCTAGATATGATGCATCAAGGCATAAAGAACTGTGATGGTGTTGTACCTAGTGCAATGGACTTTGACTCAACAAACAAATAGGAGTAATTTTGTTCACACTTGACACCTAAACCTTGCTAGATGTACCAATAAAAGCAAGCATTTGCTGCTATTTTATAAGAACGCCCAAAAGAATAGCAGCATAAAAGGATAATGATCATTGCCCCATTCCTATCTCTCTCTAAATCCTTCGTCTCGGATATCATCGAGAGGTCCTTGAAATTGTTACCAATAAGATGAATCAAAAGAAAAGATCAAGAATGCTAAACAAGCCAATGTTCTTCATACCTCGAGGCAAAGGATGCAGTGGTTTTAGGATAAGAACTGAAACTATTGCCAAAAGATAATTCCCATTGTAGGAAGGATACATCCTAGAACATGTTAGTGGATAGCGACATGTCATTTCATTTATCTAGAGTGTTTTCCAAAATGATGCCCATTGTCGGAACGATATATCCTAGGACATGCATTGTATAGGATGATGATGGGTTGATAAGTTGTTTGATAGGCTTTTGATGTAAGGTTGATTGACATATTTGAAAATGCTCAAGAGTTTGATTTTTCATTTAAAGGTTTGTTGTTTGATTTGATTTTGTGTTTGAAGTTTGCTTTTTACCGATTGCCGTGGATTGTTTCTATTTCCAGGGCATGTACGATGACAAGTGACGCATTAGCTTATTATGGATGATTGATTATTCTCGGTTGTTTTAGATGACATTGCATGGATTTTGAATATTTGGATTTTATTTCATTTTGGAAATGTTTTGAGGCTATTTTGGATTTTGTGTTTTTCCAAATTTTTGATTTTGATTTTTTCCATATGTTTTGGTGTTTTCCGAGATTTTATGAATGTTTTGATTTTGATGTCTCGTAATGATCAAAGATTTGAATACTTGCCTATGTTTTAAGTGTAGTAGGGCTTAATGAAGTTCGATTCCAATGTTTTTGATGTTTTTTATTTTGAGTGTTTTGGATTTTGATATGATTTTGATGTTTTGGATTTTTTGCATGATTTTGACGATTTGGATATGGATGTGTGTGATGATATCAGTGATCTATTTGGATTTTTGTTGAAAACCAAGCTAAGGTTGATTGATGATGATAACATCATTGAGGATGCACAACAATGCAAGGATAGTGTTAAGCAACACAAGGATTATGATGGATATCCCAAGATGATAAGGGATTGATGATGATAAAATTGTTGAAGATGCCCAACAATGCAAGGATAGTGTTAAGCAACAAAATGATCGAGAATGATATCCCAAGATTATGGATTGATTGGATTCGATTGATCACGATTGTTGAAGCTTGGTTTGGAACAAAAGATGTTTGGATGATTTGATGTGACGTTTGAAGTGCAACTTAGATGCAACTGATAGTGATTACTTGGATTGATGTTTAATGAAAGATGAAACCTGATAAAGAACATCTTCTTGTCAAAATATGCCATGAGCTAGTGATTTGGATTTTGATAACAAATGCTTTGACTAATTTGATTTTCACATTTGCTAATGTTCGATTGCCACATAAGTTGGAGGATATAGATCAAGATTTATTCCAAGCAAGATGTAACATTTTTCCCCAACATCTAGCAACAGCAGGATGGCTTTTGATGCGGATACTTAGATGGGTTTATGGATGGAGGGCGGATTATCTTGTGATAAGATAAGGTGTCTTCGTGATAGAGAATTCTCATTTGGATAATGCTCTTCATGGCTTAGATAATGTTGGGTAGGATAGATCAAAGAAATGACCCATGTCAAGATGTTTGTCATAAGCAAGCATAAGGTGTGCCCCAAAATTTCATCAAGATCAAGATAACTTGGACTATGGATGCAAATGGATAAAGATGGATTTGATAAATGGTTCATGGATGCAATGGATTTATTATGGCTAAGATGGATGGAATGCTCGATTTATTATGGATGGGATGAGATGCTTTCAACCGAAGTGGCTCATGAGATGCTCGATCTCTCATTACGATGAATGTTTTGTCGCTCTTCATCATGGTACCTACCTGTGCTAACTGTAATTCATGTGGTTTTCTACCGAGGACAATTTTTTTCACCGCTTTCAATCATTTATCTTTTTTGGATTTTCATATTTTTGATTTTTGTATTTTTCTGTGAAACATTTAAAGCTCATGTTGAACCACAAGGTGTTGCTGATGTAGGTGCCTTTGTCAAAATGTGCCACCGATATCCTGCTTGAAGAAGTTGTTTCGCTAAGATATGTGCACTTGAATATAACTTTTTAGATTCCTGATCTGCTTTGTCGATACCTGTTTTACTTCTTGTCTCTTTGTGCTGTGATCGATAGAGTGCCTCTCTCTAAACTTATAATGAAGGGGTCATTTCCAATACATGTCACTGTGAGAACCGGATATCATGCTGGAGGCTGGATGGAGGTGTTTAGGATAAGAGATGGATTGATTACCGCTTGGAACCTTTGACTCTCCAAACTTGGGAAGACGAGCAATGATGGGTGGATACTAAAGTGTGGGTAGAATTAGGACCAACTGCTTGATACACTTTGTACGTCGCTTGAAAAGCTTGCTTTTGCTTTTGTGGACATCTTTAATGGATACTTTTCCCTCTTGTATTTTTCCCCATAGTTTCTTTGACTAATGGAGTTTGATAGGGATAATTCTTTCTTTGTATTCTTTGGTATCTATTTGTATTTGATTTATCCATTATTCTTCTTTGCTTCTTTTTCTTTGATAACATTCTTTGTGCTTTGATTCAAATCTTTCTTTTGATGTTGGTCCCAATTCATGGATGGGGTGATGGGTGGAAGAAGATTCATGATGTGACTAGTTGTAGTATTGACATTAGTTTCATCATAAGGACTCTCCATGCTTCCTATGTTGATGTTTGCCTAAGACATAGTTGCCCCCAGTATTGTGGAAGTATTATCTTCATGCTTTGATTCTACTTGTTTAGTAAACTTGCTCTGAAAAATGAACACTATAGATGATGTTGTTTTAATTTGTTGTTCTGCTAACTCTGGATTATACTATTCTGTCTAACTCGCTTCCTTGAGTGGGTAATGTTGGATATCTACATACCTAATATCCTCATTCTAAATTTGGGATATATCTGATCTTGATGTTGATAACTCAGTTTGACTATAGGAATTAATAATATGCTCTTTTTGTGTAACAAAATATTGTTCTAGATGAAGATCATCCATGTGTCCATCCATAGAAAGCATCTCATGGGTAGATGGAGGAGTATCTGCTATATGGATACGATCATCATTTGCGACATCTTGTATAGATAAGAGAATGTCCATTAGATTATTGTAGTATCTTGGAGATATGAATTCTTGATCTTGAATGACTTCGGAATTGCTTTCGACATGCTTTGGATCAAGTTCTTAACATGGGTCAATTTCAAAGGATGGATTGCTTACAAAGGGTTCTTGGACATCATTATTAGGCATGGTAAGTGGTTTTTGATATTTGAGTGGACTTGGATCAAGTGTTGAGTTGAGGATTCCTTCAGTATTTGTAACCATGAGGTCAAAGGATGTCAATATGTCTTGGAAAGGGACATTGCTAGACTTTGGTGAAAGATGTTGATCTTGCTTTGGAATAAATTCTTGAGATATGTCCTCTAACTCATTGGATGATGTAGAGACATTTTCAACATGATCATTGGTCGATGGTTTGTGCATTATGTCAATAGGATCAAATAATCCTAACACTCCATGAAATAGATCACTAAAAAGTGGCTCTTGATGTATGGTGAGTTGATCATTGGATGGGGTAGAAACATCTTCCATGTGCTCCTTAATTGAGAGATTTTGAACATTGTTTTCAATAGTTGTGGTGGAGAGATTGTGAATGTCTTCAACCATAGGGTCAAGTGATGTTGACATTTCTTTAATTGGATCATTGTTGGATATTGTTGGTGGATTTTGATCATCATTGAAAAGTGACTCTTGATATATGTTGATTTGATCTTCAAATGAGATAAAAACATTTTCAATGTGCTTCTTGATGGATAGGTCTTGATCATTTTTTTCATCAATTGTGGTGGGGATATTGTCAATGCTATCACCAGTGGTTGAATTTTCATTGTTATCCCCAATAGTGATTATCTTTCGATCAATGAAGTCTTGGATGATATTTTTGAGTCGAATACAACTTGATGTTGTGTGTCCCTTTCTTTTGTGAAAATCACAATGGTGCTCCTCGTTATACCCTAGTGGTTTAATTAGGGGTTCTTGATAGTTCCCATAGACAGGTAGCTTGATGATATTTTCTTGTACTAATTGCTGCATGACTGATTCAATTGGTCTCCCAAGTGGTGTGTACTTTTGCTTGTTACTTTGTGAGATTTGTACCTTAAATTAACCTTGTGGTGATTGATTTTGGAGATGTGGTGATTGATCTTTGAGATGTGGGGGGTGGATTTGTTGATGTGGTCGATCTTGATATCTAACTTCTTGACATTAGAGATATTCTTCTTGATGTGGTTGTGGACAAAACTCAATGCTTTGATGACATGGATTAACCAATGGAAGAGTGAATTGATTTTGTAGTGAAGATATCTCTTGGCTCAATAATTCAATTAGTTTGGCATGTGAAGCAAGTTGTTCTAGCAAAATTTGATCTTGATTTTGAATTTGACTCCCTTGATTTGGCTTTTGTTCAAGTAGATTTGGGATGTACACTTGTGGTGTTTGCATGGGATCATGGACAAATTTATTTTGGACAATGTTCTGACTTGGGATGATGTTCAAATTTGGCATTATGGGTTGAAATTGAACATTGTTGATGTTGGGAATCATATTGCCTTGATTTAGGTAACTTTAATTTTGCATGGTGTTACCTTGACTTGGATCAATACATGGATTCATTACCATCGTGTTTGGACTTTGAACAAAATTTGTGTGATTCAAAAACATATCTATCCCAAATTTTTCCAAGTTTGGATTCAAAATGTTCATGTTAGGTAAAGTTGTACTTGGTACATTCACATTTGGCATGTAGGGATTTGATGGGATGATGTTGTACACTTGAAGGCTCATGCATTGGGTGTTTGGTTGATAAAATTGTAAGTTTTCTCTTGGATTTAAATCTACCATCAGAAAAGGTGTTCCAAACTCTTGAATGGGCATACTCACATTTGTTGTACCATTGAGGTTTGTGGGAGATAATGATCCCATGTACGGATTGTATAAATGTAAGTGTTGAAAATCAATTGACATTATAAGGCTTTGATAGTTTGGTTGGTTTGGATTACTCATGTTGTATGGAGAAAGTTTATATTCCATGTTCTTGTATTTTGACCTTGTTGCAAAAAGTGACCTCTAAGGTGTTTAGGACCAATGATGAGATGAAGGATGAAAAGGGGTGAATGATATGGGTGTTGAACGTTTAGGGACCTTGAATCAATGCTAGACTTTAGGGTTTGATTTTGATTGATTTGATTGGATAATGAACTTGTAAACCCTAAGATGTTGGATGTGATCTTAGGATGAACTTGTTCAAAGGATTGCTAATTAAATTAAATGTATGAGAAAGGATGCATTCCCATACACCTAACTAAACAAGGTGATTTTGATTTTGATGATTTACCCAAGTCTAGAATCATGTTTCCAAAGATCTAAAGTTGTTTGTGGGATGGGATGATAAATGTTTAAAATGGATGAAGTGTTTGATTTTGATCCTAAATGAACCTAAGAAGGACTTGTTTACAAGGCTAAGGTTTTGAAGAACATGTTTTTCCCTTCAAACCAAAAGATCAATGTTTGCTCAAAAGACCATAAGACAAAAGATATACAAGCACATGTGTGGGGTTCAATTGATTTCATCTTGATTAGTGAATTTCTTTTACCACAAACACTTCTTTGATTAAGTTTTCCAAACTAGATGTCCAATGTCTTAATTTCTTCAAATCCCACAAAGTATGTTATGTGGAAATTCGATGAATTCAAGGCAAGCGTTACCTATTGTTTAACTTTAGTAGAAAAATTGAGATGTGATCCAATGTTTAGAAACCTCTATGGATAGAATCCCAAGGGAAAGCAATAACATATGGATTGAGTCAATTGTATTTGTCTCTTAAAGGGTTTGAAATTTTGATGATGAAGTTTAAGTGTTTTTTTCCAAGATGTTTTTGAACAAGCAAAGCATTTTGTAACCAAGAATAAGTACAACCCTATGGATGTGGAAGAAAATATTTGTTGGATTCCCACTTGGACAAGTCTAGCTACATTTATCTTTAGCGAATGGTTAGATGCTTGACCCCACTAGCTCCCCTCCATGGCCCATTAATGTCAATTGGGGCAGCCAAGCATCAACACCCATGAAACTCCCATGGCATGCTTTCCATTTCTACTTAAAGATCATAAAAGTGTGGGGTGGCTTCTGAACGACTGTTCTTGCACCAACAAATAGATCAAGGATTTTGGAAATTCTAAAACATGGGTTTTAATTAGGACTTTCCGTTCGTGGAGATTGACCCATACGACAAGAGTCCCCTTTCAGATCCATCTTGTTGGAGCCAACCATGTGATATTGGCATTTACTCCAATACCCACATTTATATCCCAGTTGGAAATACTCTTGGCTTTAGAGGGTTACGGGTTGAGTCGTTCCCTTGGGTGAGTACTTTTTCCCCAAGGTAGGCCCTCTAGGATAAACAAAAGCTAGCAAAGACAATATCCATAACTCAATCAATGTTTGTTTGCAACAAAGAGAGAGAATGTACGCAATAATTCTCTACTCACACTCGCACAAGATTTGTTCAATTTTAAACCCAAAATGAAGTGTGGAGGTGATTGTTTTATCTTAACCTAAAATCATGAAAAAGGCCTTTTGATTCTCAAGATCGCTATAAAGCGCGAGAGAAGCACATATGTCCTTTTTCAATGAAGTTAGTTTAAGTAAGCCCGCACAAATACAAAGTTGCAAATGTTCATTTTAAATCCACAAAGAAATTATGAGTTCTTTTTAAAGCACCAAAGGACAAATGAGAGTTGTTTCGTTCAATTGTTAACCAAAAAAAAACTCTAGTAAGTTGTAGTCCTAATGTTCATTTTAAACCCTTTCCAAAAATTGAAAAAATTCTTTTTAAAACCCAAATGAAATTAGTGTCCTAAGCAAAAAGAGATGACAATTTCTTAAAAATGCTAAACAAACACTAAAGTGTTTAAAAACACTTTGATTTTGTAAAATACCATCATCATGATTCTCCCTCTTTTGTTTTCAATTGATCCAACCTACAAGAATGAAAACCAGTCAAATTCTGCAAATCACAGAGATTAAAAGGAAGAAAGTAGAAGATAAAATTATCATTTATCAAAAAAGCACGTGCTAAAATAAAATTCCAAATTTTTACGTTCCCTACTAGCAGCGCAACCCGTGACTGCGTCACAGTTTGACTTCTCAGCGGTGTTGTACAGTGGCGCTTTGTGCCCAGACTAGTGAGCTCAATTACATCGCAATTTTTCTCAACGTCATTGTTGAAAATTTAAATTCAAAAAAATTAGGCAAGATGGCTAAAGCGTTGGAGTTTTATTTTCTAGCGGTGCTATATGGCGACGCTGGAGAGTCAGCGGTGCTAAAACAATGACGTGGGGCTCCCAGTGTTGGAATTTTCCTGTGCACAAAAAAAAACATGGAATTTTGTGAGAAAAGTGATAAAAAATGAGATTAACCCCTCCCTCTAGCACCAAAATATGAACCTAAATCCTAAACCTGCAATAACACAAGAAACCAATCAAAAAATTAGATCAAATGCAAGGTTAGAATGTAGATTCCTCAAGAAATTCATTTAGATTGCAAAAGAGAAATATAAATGAGAGGAAGAACATAATAAACTTAAAGCATATCAAATTCTATTCTAATGCATTGTAAACTCCTAATCTCTTGAGGGAATTGGTGCCAATTTGATGTGAAAATTGGCCCTTTCCCAACTCCAAATGATGCAATATTGATGTGTTGATGAAGAGTGATCCACTCTGATGAAGATTGATGAATGCTTCCAAGATAAAATTTGCATAACCTAGCTACCAATTCAAAAATGAGGATGGAGATTGCTAAATATTTGAGCATAGTAAGTTTACTCAAATTGTGGATGGATCAAATGAAGGATGAGCTCTTCATTTATAGATCAGATTGATGGAGATATGATCAAAATAGAGCAATGTGGGACTAATCTTCAACAAATGAGAAGAAGCCACATGTCATCATGTGAATGGTTGAGGAATGAGCACATTTTGAAGAATGTGTAAAGAGGGGGCAAGTGCACTGATATCGTCGCACTTTTGTGGCCACAAAAGTGCAACAAGACAAAACGCCGCATCGCTTTTGATTTTTAAAAGCAAAAAAAAAAGGAACATTCTTCATTTCTATTTTTTCTGATTTCCATTTCTGCCCGCGGCCAAAAACCCTGCACTACGCGCTCGCGTTGTTGAGGAGGTGACTTCTTGACACTTGATCAACTTGAGTTCAATTTTCTTCACAAATATGGCACCCCGACGACGAAGAGATGCAAGAGGTAAGTTTTGTTTGGTATTTCTAATGAATTTTTTTGTTTTAAATTGATTTTGTTTGTTCTAGTTTAGAAATGAATGATTTTTTTTTTAATTTGTAGGAAATCCTCAACAAGAGGAGGAAAATCCTCAACCAAATCAACCTCAACAAAATCAACCTCAACAACAAAATCAACCTGCCCCACCATTCTCTCAATACCCTCCTGGCACTCAAGAAAATTTGAGGAGTGAAATTGAAAACAACAAAAAAGAAGTTGAAGATCTTATTAGTAGGTTGAGTGATCAAAATTCTTCAACCACAGAAAGGATACATCTAGCAGATTCATTGAAAGATTTGTTAAAAAATGTGGATGCAATTACCCAACAAATATCTGGATGGCAAAATAGGAGGCAAACATCAAGGGCATATTATGCAGATAAATTATCATATAAACAAGTTAAAGATTTAAAGATTACTAAAGGCGATTTGTGCTCTCTATTCAATGACCCTAGAACAAATCAAAATATCACCCTCAATGCAAAGAGGTTTCCTATCCATTGGTGCCACCAATGTGAGATTAGGAACCGTTTTTATGACGTGATGGTATATGGTCTTTGATTACCCACCATGCAATAACTGTGAAGTCCCCCAATATTTTCTTAGGAAATTATACTGCGAGTTTGTATTGAACCAAATCCCGAATTATTTTGATATGAAGGAGTTTCAGGGGAGAGGTGGGGGTCAGCACAGGATAGGCCTGGTGCACAGCCAGATCCTACACGACAGGGGAGACGACCTCTCGCTAGGCCGCCTCGTGAGCAGATTGCGATGCCGGTAGTTGCAAAGGAGAGTGCTGATGTAGAGACTTTGCAAGCGATCACATCCTTGACTCAGAGTGTCATCCACCACACTAGCCCCATTGTGCAGCGCAATCCAGGGGAGTCTTCAGGTGGTGGCCTTTGAGGCCATGTGTGTCGATCTTATGGAGCCACTTGTTCGTATGACCCTACCGGCCCTCAGGAGGGTGCTACACAGGATCCATATACTTCTACGCAGCCTGATCCGTATGCATCTATGGGGATGGAGAGGGCGTAATATTATTCTCAAGATGATGCATATGGTATTGACAAATGTAAAATTGAACATGTTCATTGAATTTAGTTTATTAAATTTCCTAATCATTAAAAATGCAAGATTAACTAATTAAGTTTTATTATTTTAATAAAATTGTAGGGTCACGTTGTTGACCCTCGGTACACCAATAATCTACTTATTTATGCAAGACACCTATCGGGTATGTAAAGTTAGTAAACAATATAAATCGACACATATGTTAATACTTTTTTTACGAATGGTATTTTAATATGTGATTTTGGATGTTGAACAAGGTGTTGTTGGAGGTTTCAAGGAAAAACCTCTGAGTGCAAGTAGATTTGATCAAACTTTCACTGAGGTAATATAGAATAAATAGAACTTAAAGTTAATGAATTCTAAGTTTAATCTAAATTTGTGTATATATAGTCATAAGAGTATATGGGTTCACTAGGTTATTATTTGAAATCTTTTAAGAATGGTCCTACCATGATTTTTTGTCTTAGAATTCCTACACTAGCAAGCTATATATAATAAAAATTTAACATGGAACCGACAAAGGTAGAGCTACATTCTACTCCATCCTATATAATTTTTTGTGATGTCAACGTAACCAAGAATAAGACGATGGATGTCCTACATGATGTCAATGTAACCAAAAATAAAATTTCTATCCTCAACCC
>VDFB02047226.1:0-35232 GCA_007258455.2 Sequoia sempervirens | reverse complement strand
CTCATCTTGCTGAGTTTTCAAAAGTTGGCAAGGGTTGAAAAAAATAGTGGGTTTTATAATTTTGATCATTGGGTCTTCAATAGGTTCGACAAGAAGAGATTAACTATTTTTGGAGCCTATTTATGGTGTGCTTCGACCATGGAGCAGGGTTGGAAGCATTGATATTTTAGTGACATTTTATGAAATTGAAAGAAACAGTGTTTTGTGAGGCAATTTCTGATTTTTGCATCTAAATAGTGCTTTGATGGAATAAACCTGCTATTATTTTTTATTGTAGAATGTAGTGTGAATAGAGTACAAGCTTTGTGTGCCATCCATTTTCCTTTGTGATTCATTTTCATCCTTTGTTTGTAAATAGTTTGATTTCTTTCTTTTTCTGGCTTGAACCAGGCAGTCTTGAGAAAATGGAGTGCTAGAGCACTTTCCCATTGTACAAATTGTACAGCTCTTTGGGAATAGTGACTAGGCTCCATTAGTGTAAATATGGTAGGTTGTAGGGCTTGTGTGTGTGCAGGAGCTGCTAGCAATGTCTTGCCCTAGGCGAGCCAGGCAAAGTTTGGCTAGGGGAGACAAGGAGTGCAAGGCACATAACTTGCAGGGGTGCTAAGATTTTGGAAAAATTCCTTTTGGAGAATTTAGTTGAGGGTCTTGGCAAGGCCTAGTGGCCAGGAGGAGGCTCCATCAACCCTTTTGGTGTGAGAAGACTCTGACAGTTTGAAATCAGCCTAGAAAAGGCTTAAAAACCCTAGTTTTTGGCCATTTTTTTGAGTAAGGGCAGTGTACGGACTGTACAAGCTCAAAACCCCAAAAAATATTCAAGGTGTGGGCATGGGAAACACAAACCCCAAGTGAATAACCTTGGTCATTTGGAGGGTTTTGGAGTAAATTTCATTTTTCTCGGGTTAAAAGGCCTAATTGGGGCTCTAGGCTTTTAACCTTTCCTAACCCTAGGAGAGGGTTTGGTGGCAGCGATGGAGAATTGGAGTTTTGTAATTGAACAAGAACCATAATAGGCTGCTATGAAGCTTTTTACTTCATCTTTACACCCCTGCAAAAGCCTAACTGAATGTTGAGGGTAACTGGCCTTTAGGGAAGAGTAAGGGTCAAGGGTGAGATAGTGGCAAGGCATCAAGATTGGCTTTGTGGAATGAAAGAAGGTTGATAGTAGGGTTGGCCAAGAGAACTAGGGGTGCCTAACAAGCATTAGGGCCTATAGGTTAAGAAGGTGGAGAGAGACACCAAATGGTTTGCCAAGGTGAGACCCAGAGCATGGGACAGTGAGTGTTCCATCCAACCCTACCCTATCAAATTGGTATCAGAGTGAGTAAAAGATTTGGGAAGCATCTTATATTTCAGAGGTTGAGTCTAGTGATTCTTCCATCATGGTGACAAATGTAGAATTGGCTAAGATGGTTGAAGAGCAGGAGGAAGATAATAAACTATTAAGGGAAAGAATATCCCAACTTGAACAAGCAGTGAGGAGTGTGCAATTTGAGGGAAGGATACCAAAGGAAGAAGAGGTTGCAAAGGAAGAAAAGACCCCTAAACCTGACCCTGTTCTGAAAGAAGAACCTTTCTTGAAAGCATTGAAGGCTTTGAGTGGAAAAGCACTTGAAGGCATACCATTGTTTAGTGGAAAAATGGAAGTTGATCTAGTCATGGATTGGATAGAGGGAATGGAAAACCATTTTGAATGTGATGGAGACACTGAAGCACAGAAGGTAAAAGTGGCCAAATCAAGACTAAGAGGTTCTACCTTGACATGGTGGAAATTCATTTAGACAAAGAGGGAAAAGGAAGGCAAGCAGCCTATAACTACTTGGAAAGGAATGGTTGCCAAAGTGAGAGAGGCATACATGCCTGATGATTATGAGATTCAGTTACACAAGAAGAGACAAAGCCTAAGGCAAATAGACCAAGATTTAAACACTTACACTGAGGAGTTTCAAAAACTTTGCATGAGGTCTAATGTGACAGAGGATGAGATTCTCAAGGTGGCTAGATACCTTAATGGCTTGAAATGGAACATTCAAGAGGAGATGACTCTTCTAAGTCCCAAGATAGTACACCAATGCTATCAATTGGCCATAAAGATTTAGGAAAGAAGCAAGAGGAAACAAGACCAGGCTTCTAAGGGTAGAGGAAAAGGCAGAGATCAAAGAGATCAAAGAGGACAGCGAGGTGGATACCAAGGTAGAGGCAATGACCAAAGAAACCAAGGAGAGTCTAAAATCACAGAGCATGGAGGTGAAAAATCTTCTAGAGGAGGATATAACAGAGGTAGAGGACCTCAAGGAGGTTCAAATAGAGGAAGAGGGGCAGGCAAGAGCAATTCATACTTTGCAAACATGAAATGCTACCATTGTGGTCAAGTTGGACATCCTGCTTATAGGTGCCTGGAGAAAGCATCTTCATCAAGCAATGAGAAGAGAGTGGCTTATGCAAAAGAGGACACCATGAGTCCTAGGGTCATTTGAATGAGTCATATTGAATTTGAGGTAGGAGAGAATTTTATGTTCAGTAGAGTTTTGATCAGACAACCAGTCAAGGAAGAACCAAAACAAAGGAGAGCTCTATTTAGAGTAAGGTGCAAGATACTTGGTAAAGTATGCAAGGTCATAGTAGATTTAGGTTCAACAAACAGCCGCAATCTCTGAGCGGGTGGTAATGGCCGAAGTGGAGAAGGTGCCCCACTAACCCCTACAAGGTCACATAGCTAAACAAAGGGGCAAAGAATGTTTTAGTGAATGAGCAAATGCTTGATTGGAATTTTTCCATTGGAGGGTACAAGGACAAGTTAGTTTGTGATATTTTACCCATGGATGCATGCCATCTACTATTGGGAAGACCATGGCAGTATGATAGAGGTGTCATATATGATGGGAAAGAGAACACCATCTCATTCAAGAAGGATGGGAAGACTTTCAAGTTGTAGTCACTGTCAGAAGAAGAAGAGGGATAGTCAAAAGACACCAAGTGTCATGTTGAGTAGTGGGAAGGAGTTCCTTAACAACCTACATCAAGGGAGTGAAGGATATGTGGTTATGTTACAACCTAAAGAAGAAGACAAGGCTAAAAGGATAGTCTTACCGGAAGCAGTCCAAAAGTTACTTGAGAAGTACAAGAGCATAGTTAGTGATGGTGCACCTGCAACTTTACCTCCAAAGAGAGCCATTAGTCATGAAATTGACTTCATGCCTGGAGCCTCATTGCCTAACAGGTAGCTTATAAGCTTGCCGGATCAGAATCTAGGGTAGCTAGGCAGTGCAAGAGCTATTGGATCAGGATTGATTCAAAACATCAGAGCCCGTAATGCTGATGCAGTGGTCTTAGCAACGAAAGGTGGTAAAGTGGAGCTGCACTAACTCTAGAGCTATAAATAGAATTACAATCATATATAGATTCCCTATCCCTAGGATTGAAGATTTAATGGATTGTCTTGGAGGAGCTCAGTACTTCACCAAGTTGGATCTCAAGAGCGGATACCATCATATCATAATCAAGGATGGAGATGAGTGTAAAACAGCCTTTAAGACAAATGATGGGTTTTATGAGTGGAGAGTGATTCCATTTGGCCTCTCTAATGTCCCTAACACATTCATGAGGCTCATGAATAAAGTACTTAAAGACTTTATAGGGATATTTGTGGTGAGGCTGCATGATGACATCTCATATTCAACAAAAGATAGTAGAAAGAACATTAAAACATGTGGAGTTAGGTTCTTAGAAGGTTGCAAGAGGAGGGTATGAAATCAATCTGAAGTCGCGAGTTCTTTGAAACTTGTATGTTGGGTTTGTAGTGTCTAAAAGGATCATTGAGAGATGGATCAAGCAAGGTGGGAAACCATCTAAAAGCCTACTCCAACCACAGGGACAGAGGTAAGAATTTTTCATGGATTGGCTCAATTTTATAAGAAAATCATAAGAAACTTTAGTGGTATATGAGCACCAATTCTAGACACAATCAAGGGTGGTTTGAAAACTAAGTTTGTGTAGACTCAAGAAGCTAAGAAAGGGTTTGAGAAACTGAAACAAGAAGTGGCAACTCAACCTATTCTCTTGTTACCTAGTTTTGAAAAATTGTTCACTGTTGAATGTGATGCAAGTGGAATTGGCGATAGGAGGTGCAAGTCAAGAGGAGGCCTATAGCCTTCTTTATTGAATCTCAATGAAGCAAAGAAGAAGTATTCAACCTATGACTTAGAACTTTATGCTTTGGTTCAATCACTTAGGAAATGGAGGCATTATCTTCTACCAAAGGAGTTTGTAGTCTTTACTGACAATCAGGCACTTAGTTTTATCAACACTCAAGAGAAGTTGAGTAATGGGCATTTGAAATGGATGGAATACATCAAAGATTTTACCTTCACCATCAAGCACAAGAAGGGATAGCTAAACAAAGTAGCAGATGCATTGAGTAGGAGGTTGTTGACAATGTAAGATATACAGATTAAGAGCATTGGCATAGAGAGTTTCAAGGATCTCTATGGGGAAGATGAAGAATTTTCAGAGGTCTATAAGGTATGTTCTAACTTTGAGAACCATTTCCATAGCCAATACTCAGAGTATACATTGCAAAGTGGGTTGTTGTTTAAAGGAAATCAATTATGTGTTCCAATAGGGTCAATGAGGGAAAATCTCATTCAGGAAAAGCATAATGGAAGTCTTAGTGGACATTTTGGCATCAACAAGACTTTAGAACTAGTGCAAAGATTCTATTACTGGCCTAAGTTGGCAAGAGATGTTAGAAAGTATGTGGAACAATGTGTTGTGTGTATGAAAGCTAAGGGAGGAGCTAGTAATGTTGGTCTATATCAACCCCTACCCATTCCTAATAGACCATGGGAGTGTGTGAGCATGGATTTTGTGGTAAGCCTTCCTAAGACCAAGATTGGATTTGACAGTGTCTATGTAGTAGTAGACAGATTTAGTAAGATGAGTCATTTTATTCCCTGCAAAACTACTCATGATGCTAGCTACATAGCTCATCTTTTCTTCAAGGAAGTGGTAAGGATCCATGGACCACCTTTGAGCATTGTTTCAGACAGGGATGTGAAGTTCATGAGTCACTTTTGGAAGACTCTATGGAGTAGATTGGGTACCAACCTGTCATTTGGATCAGCTTACCATCCTCAGACCGATGGTCAAACAGAGGTGGTTAATAGGGTGCTAGGTAACCTTCTAAGGTGCCTAACTAAGGAGTATGGACAGACATGGGATATGGTTATCTCACAAGCTGAGTATGCTTACAATGATAGTGTGAACCAGACCACAAGGAAGAGTCCTTTTGAGATTGTGTATGGATGCACCCAAGAGGCATATGTGAGCTCAGAGATCTTGGAGCTATGGAACAAAGAAGTGGACATGTAGAGGACTTCAGTCAGACCATGAAGGAGATTCGGGAGCAGGTGAAGAAGACAGTCACTGAGGCTACACAAAAATTGAAGGAGAAGGCAGATATGTCAAGGAAAGATGTGCAATTTGTAGTAGGGGACTATGTCATGGCCCACCTTAACAATTCAAGGTTGCAGAAGGGAATTCCAACCAAGTTGTAGATGAAGTGAGTGGGTCCATGCAAGGTATTGGCCAAGTATGGAAAGAATTCCTACAAGGTGGAGTTACCTACCGATCTTGGAATCTCACCAGTTTTCAACATAGCTGACTTGATCAAGTATAAGGGGATAGTAAATGATGTGGATCAGAACAGTAAGGAGATCTTCAAGGACATCAGCAATGTAACCTTACCTAATCAAGACAAGCCTCAGGCAGAGAAGATCTTGGAGTCAAGAGTGAAGAAGGCTACAAGACATAAGGTGTACATGGAGCACCTTGTCAAGTGGAAGAAAAAGCATGAATCAGAAGCCACATGGGTACAGGAAGATCAGTTCAAGAAGTTTGGTATTCACCTGTCATTGATCTCTCCTTCCATTCCTTAGTGTTTGGGCAGAGAGGGGGAGAATGGTGCAGGAGCACCTAAGGAACAACAGGCAATTCAATAGGTAAATAGGAAATCTAGAAGGGTAATTTTGTTTTGTTTTCATAAAGTTCATGTTGACCATTGTGTAGTTTGCTTAGACATTTTTTTGACCCTTAGGAAAGAAGTTTTCAAGAGATAAATAATTTTAGGAGCTCATCTTGCTAAGTTTTCAAAAGTTGGCAAGGGTTGAAAAACACAGTGGGTATTATAATTTTGATCATTGGGTCTTCAATAGGTTTGACAAGAAGAGCTTAACTATTTTTGGAGCCTATTTATGGTGTGCTTCGACCATGGAGCAGGGTTGGAAGTACTGATATTGTAGTGGCATTTTATGAAATTGAAAGAAACAGCGTTCTGTGAGGCAATTTCTGATTTTTGCATCTAAATAGTGCTTTGATGGAATAAACCTGCTATTATTTTTTATTGTAGAATGTAGTGTGAATAGAGTACAAGCTTTGTGTGCCATCCATTTTCCTTTGTGATTCATTTTCATCCTTTGTTTGTAAATAGTTTGATTTCTTTCTTTTTCTAGCCTGAACCAGGCAGTCTTGAGAAAATGGAGTGCTAGAGCACTTTCCCACCATACAAATTGTACCGCCCTTTGGGAATAGTGACTAGGCTCCATGAGTGTAAATATGGTAGGTTGTAGGGCTTGTGTGTGTGCAGGAGCTGCTAGCAATGTCTTGCCCTAGGCGAGCCAGGCAGAGTCCGGCTAGGGAAGACAAGGAGTGCAAGGCACATAACTTGCAGGGGTGCTAAGATTTTGGAAAAATTCCTTTTGGAGAATTTATTTGAGGGTCTTGGAAAGGATTGGTGGTTAGGAGGAGGCTCCATCAACCCATTTGGTGTGAGAAGACTCTGACATTTTAAAATCATCCTAGAAAAGGCTTATAAACCCTAGTTTTTGGCCATTTTTGAGTAAGGGCAGTGTACGGACTGTATAGGCTCAAAACCCCAAAAATCTTCAAGGTGTGGGCATGGGAAACACAAACCCCAAGTGAAGAACCTTGGTCGTTTGGAGGGTTTTGGAGTAAATTTCATTTTTCTCGGGTTAAAAGGCCTAATTGGGGCTCTAGGCTTGTAGCCTTTTCTAACCCTAGGAGAAGGTTTGGTGGCAGCGATGGAGAATTGGAGTTTTGTAATTGAACAAGAACCCTAATAGGCTGCTATGAAGCTTTTTACTTCATCTTTACACCCCTGCAAAAGCCTAATTGAATGTTGAGGGTAATTGGCCTTTAGGGAAGAGTAAGGGTCAAGGGTAATATAGTGGCAAGGCATCAAGATTGGCTTGGTGGAATGAAAGAAGGTTGATAGTAGGGTTGGCCAGGAGAACCAGGGGTGCCTAACAAGCATTAGGGCCTATAGGTTAAGAAGGTGGAGAGAGACACCAAAGGGTTTGCCAAGGTGAGACCCAGAGCATGGGACAGTGAGTGTTCCATCCAACCCTACCCTATCGATGAAGGTTTGAAGCTAAACATAGCATGCAACCTGCATTAAATGAACTTTCTGTATCAATAATCTGCAATATTAGGACATCATACTAAAACTGCAAATAGAGACAGAAATTTGAGATATGAATGCTGCTTTTTATTGAATGAAGGAGTGAAAACTCTCAAAACCTAAGTACAAAGAAGTTTACAAGCTCAAAAATGTGTAAGAGTAAGACACTAGAATCTGAACTGATAAAACACTAATTTTTTCACAAGATATATCTCCAAAACCCTAATCCAAGCTCAAGAAGCAAGCTCAAGGAAAGGTACCAAAAATTGCCTCAAAGTCTACACAAAAGTGGAAAAAACACACTTTTTGCAAATACATATTGAAAAGCCTCTCCAAATAGGCCAAATCTGCTTCTAAAGCAAAAAAACAACCTTATCTCTCCAGCAGGAACCTCAAATTTGACCAAGGAAGAAAAACAATAACAACCTGCTAAAAATAGCGAAGAATAAAGCAATTTATAAAACATTGATTTATTCTTGCTTTACAAGATCCGCAGATTTAAAATTCTCTCAATTTGACTCAATTTTTTGCAACCTAAAGATTTTAGAAATCTTTTGCAAAAAATCACAACCTTATTTCTCTCTTTACAATACTTTATTTTCTTAAAAAATCATAAAATATATGGTGCATCTCTTATCACTATCCTAATTGATTTCTTAAAAATCAATTTGAAAACAAAATAAACCCTAGGTCATAAGTGCAATGATTTTACAATTTTTATTGATTTCTCACAAAATCAATCAAAATCAAGAATATTTATCACTATCCATTTCTTACTAAGGGACTATTAATCACAAATCCCTAAAGTCTATAGCCCCTTATATTGCCAAAAATTTAATCAAATAAGCCTAAGGACTTAGACAAATGGCACCACCATATTCACAAGGCTCGACCTAGGCATTGAAAATCGCCCACATGATGCAGTCAACTTGGAACATTTGATATTTAATGTGAAATAAAATAGGCCCCAAGTTCGAGCAAGGGAAACATGGTAAAAACAAAGGAAAATCGTAAATCACTTCATTTCATCTTTTGGCTTTGAGAGTGAACTCTGTAAGAAGCGCCGCCATACTTAGGGTTTGAACTCTGAGACTCCATTCAAGCTCTCTTATTTTTGATTCTCCACCAGATTCGGCCTCCATAGCTCAGGGTAAGTGTTATTTCCTGTATTCTATTCATTCTTGGCTTCTTTGATGAGAATAAAGGTCTCACTGGCCGCGACTATAACATATTTGTTTGATGCATTTACTCCATTTCTTGTGCTTTGTTTATGTTATTTCTTGGCCACCAACATATGAGCTCGACTCTTGATCTTGAAAACTCTGTGAGAGCTCGACCGAGGCTTCTTTGTCTTTAACAGGAAAATGATGGTAATCCTTTGTTTCTACTTGCTTTCCATTTCTTACAAAGCTTACAAAAGCTTTAATCTGCAATAAGATTTTGATTGTTTATGAGCCAAGGGCTCTCTCTAGGCCGAGCCATGTATATTTTGATATGAGCTTTTGAAATACTTCTGGGCTCGACCTATGATGATCTTCACTCCTGTTGTATTTTCTGAGACAAAACTTGATGCAGGAATTTGTTGCTTTTGAATAAATCACACTCACTCTTGTGATTTTCCTACATTCAAGCTCGACCATGAGAGCATTGTATAAATCTTGTATTTTAATGAAACCCCACATGGGCACATGATATTTTAGAGAAAACACATTTCTTTTTCCTTTCTGTTGAAAAAACCTTACATAGGTATCTTTTGATTGTGATAAAAACATTTATTTTACTCTCCCCATTGAAATTCCCATGTGGGTAAACTGGAAATGGCTAAAAAAATTGTATATTTTGATTCAAAACCCCAATGTGGGTATTCTGAAAAAATAAACAACAATATGTATTTTGTTATTCATTCAAAATCTGGACTCGACCCATCATGGAATTTCATTTGCATTCTAAAATTTGTAAGAACCCTTCATGGCATTCTGTAGCAGCATTTCTGAGATAAAACTCATATGGGTATTTGATATTTTGAAGAAATCAATTATCTCACTTTTCCTCTGTATTTCTGTTGAGAACCCAACATGGGTACTCAGTATTTTGAAGAGAATGTTTATGTACTATGCATTTCTAGAAAACAAGAGTTTGAACTTGACTCACCACTATACAAGTTCTGCATTCTAATGAAACTCCATTCTAGTTTTCTTGGAAATAGTAAAAATATGGGTAAATCTGCATTTGAATTTGACATACTCAAATGGGCATGCGTGACTGTAACTTTAAATCAATATGAGCATTCCCCTATTTTTGAAGCTGGGTATATATGTGATCCTCGCTCCATTTTATTTCTGAAAACATACATATTGCTTACTTGCATCTTAAAGCTCTCTCATACTTTTTCATTCTCTTCTCATTCTAGAAATGACTTCTACATATTGTAATTCATGTTCAATCTATTTACATTTTTCTGCCTAGACCCATGCAAATTATTCTTTGAAAATACACTTTGAATGACAGAACAATTCTCCAAAATAGTGTATTTTTTATTGTTTCCCTTTCAAATACAGTGATGTATAAACTTCACTTAATACAACATTTGCACTCTCAGCCAAAATGAAACTAGTTGTCTTTGTTGAATCATTACTTCACTTTATGCAAACATACTAGTCACTGTATTGATACTTGTCATCCTTCATTCTAATGGGAATCTGGAGCTCTTTTCATGCTCAACTGTCCTTCAAATGTATGCTCTTCTTTCTGGCACTCTTCATGCTTTTTTATGTTCCATTTAATAAAAATTGTCTTATGCCTTGCTCTCTTCCCAAATGAAAATCTGAAACAGTGCTCTTTGTTGAGGCATTATGTATGCCTATTCACTATCACCATTATGAGATAGAACACTGCTGCTCCAAAACAAAAAAATATGAAACTGCATTTAATGTGAACAAACCTTAAGCAGCAAACAATACTATGGCAACAGTATCAAATCGTACAACAATATTTGAGATTTGCAATTATGAAAATGATGTATTCGAGTTGAATTTATTGAGCTCATTTAAGTCTACTGTTCACCTGTAGCTTTCAGAAAACACATACTTGATTGTTATGAGTGAACAATCGGCTTAATAACATTGATGAATGAACTTTGTTTTACTCTTTTAGTTGTATATTCCTTTCTTGATGAAAATGATGATTGCACTCCTTCTCTCAGCCCCATCTGTAATATATAAGGGGTAGCATGTTGAGCTCTACCCTTGTGGGAGCCCATTTTTTCCCACATGCTTGGTCTTCAAAAGATAATCAGCTACATGACTTTTCCTATACCTACACAAGTAAACAAACAATGTTAGCATAAAAACAATGTATGATAATGATGTTTTCTCTTTTCAGTTCATGTTTTTGTTCCTTCCTTTAGTTGATTCCATGCATTTCAAAGAGTGAATTATATGTCTGTTGGTAGAGCTTGTAGTATAACTCATATCCAGAGCTCTTAATTGACACCCCTCTCAATCTCTTGAAGGCACACTCAGGAGCGGAAGCAGGACGGAGAAACTGACAACGTCTCAACTGAAGATGAAGAATCAAGAAATGATGGATATGTCTTCTGCTATTTGCTTTCTTATTTCTTTTTACCTGCAGCTGCATAGTTTACTTTCCGCAATGAATGGAATTAGCTAAGACCAAAACTTGTGTGGATATTTAAATTTCTTCTTTCATCTCCTTATGAAAGAAATGCATTGAAATGAAAATTTGTAACATCATTTGTATTCTCTCAATCACATGAAGACATGTAATGTGAATCTCTTCATGAAATAAAAGAAAGCATTATGTTATGCTTTATCATTTGTATATTCAATTTTGTACTCCATTTGATTTTGCAAAAAAAATTAAAAATACTTCTGGAATTCAATTTTCTCAAACAGTTGCATAAATATCACTTGATAAATGATAAATAAGGTGCAAACAACACTTAAGCATATGCGAAAATAACTGTAATTTTCACTTTCAAATATAATAATATTTAATCAGCTCCACCAATTGAGTTGTAGCAAAAAATTGGTAACATTTTGGCGATTTCCATTGAATGCTTGCCAGCTAAGCATTAGATCAATTTCCTTTTAAAACTCCATTGGGCGTGGAGTCAAATCTACGCCCTCCAAAACTTATAAAACTTGAACAACAACACTCCAAATAGTAGCAAAACAAAATGAAACAAAGTAGAAAGAAAACTAACAGGCCCTGGTGGCCAACAAAACATGCACAACAGCGCTTAGGGAAAAGAAAACTACTGAAAAGAAATGTGTGTAACACACTTATTTGCAACAACTACTCTAATTATTTACAAGATATAACCTATCTCAGAGGCAATTCTTGAGGTGGATCCCATTAACTGGGATAGACAACACCTCTCCAATCAACTTAGAAAGTTGGAAAGCGTTGTGCTCCTTGCACTCTGTGATCACATAAGGCCTGTCCCAAATTGCATCAAATTTGGAATGTCATCCAGGTCTACTCTTATATTCATTCCACTTGAAAACCAGATCACCAATAATGAACTCTCGTGGTATTTCCCTCTTATCAAAAGATCTCTTCATCTGAGCTTGATGTATGTCAAGTTGTCTTAATGCTTCCCTTCTAGTTTCCTCAAGCTCTACTAGCTGTGCAAATCTCACTTCAAGAGGTTGCTCATTCAGCAATTCTAGCTCCTTAATGAAACTCAAAGTAGGCAACTCAATAGAAACCAATAACTTAACCTCTTTTCCATAAACAAGTACATAAGGAGAACAACCTGTGGCCCTTTTAGGAGTCACCCTGTCAGCCCAAGGAGCTAACTTCAAGTTTTCATGCCATGTCTGTTGATTGTCCTCAACTGTCTTCTTAATTATCCAAATCAGATTCTTATTTTTAGATTTCGCCTGACCATTTCCCTGCAGATAATAATTAGAAGATGTGTTCAAATAAATGTTATTCCTGACTAACCAATCAGAAATCCTTAAACCAATAAAAGCCAAACCATTGTTAGAAATTATTGAATCTGGAATACCAAATCTTGGCACTAAGTCCTAATAGAAATTAAGCACAAAAGTCTCATTTGCTTCTTTTAAAGCAACTGCCTCTGTCCATTTAGTAAAATAATCTGTGGCAGTAAGTATCCACTTATGACTCACACTTGAAGGTGGGTTGATTGGCCCAATAAAATCTAAGCCCCACTTGGAAAAGGGTTGCTCCACTTGAATCGGATGCAGAGGCAGAGCTGCAAGCCTCTATTTTCTTGAAAATAAAGCACATTTTCACATCTTCTGACCCAAGCAATAGCATCTTTAAACATATTTGGCTAGTAATAACCAGCTCGCATAATTTTCAGAGTTGTTCTTGCAGCAAAGTGGCCTCCTGAAGGCCCATCATGAAATTTTGCTAAAAGCTTAGCGACTTAATCGGGCTGAATGCACCTTAATAAAACACCTTGAAAGTCTCTCCTATACAAAATTCCATCAATAATCACAAAATGAATAGCCTGCAATCTGTAAATATTCTTTTTGCTCTATCTAAGCCTTCGAGGCACTCATCAATTTGTAAATAGTGCATCATTTGTTGCAACCAAGTAGCAGAAGAAACTGGAACAACAACTGCATCATCGTTGTTTAGCACTCTGTCAACATTTTCAGCTTCTTTTAAACTGTTGTCTTCATTTCCAACAATCTGTTCACACAAACCCTTGCCTCTAACGAGCTTAGTTACCTTAATATCAATGTCAAATTCCATTACCTTGGTTATCCAACCAGCACGCTTATCATTAATATCTTTGTTAAGTAAGAAATCCTTGACAGTTGAGTGAGCAACTAATAAGTGAATTTTTCTATTTGATAGCATATGCCTGCACTTTTTTAGGCTACTTACAACAGCAAAAATATGATTCTCGACAAAAGAATACTTCACCTCATAATCATGTAATACCTAGTTGAAAAATGCCATAGGTTGCTCCAAACTTTCATCGTTCTGCTGGAAAAGCATAGAAAAAATAGTATCAATTCCTCCAAATGCATAAAGAATGAAATCTCTATCATAATTTGGATTAATGAGGGTAGGGGTAGCTGCAAGGGCTTCCTTAATCTGCTCAAAACTTCTCTTACCCTCTTTGGTCCAACAGAAAGGCATATTCTTTTTAAGCATAGAAGTGAGAGGTTGCAGCAAAGCTGCAATATTCAGTATGAACCTTCTCACAAAATTTATTCTTCCAAGAAAGCTTTGCAAGCCTTTCTTGTGAGCTGGTAAAGATAAATCAAGAATTGCAGAGACTCTTTCAGAGTCTATAGAAATACCTTGTTTTGAAATAGTATGTCTGAGGAGTTTCCCCTCGTGTATAGAAAATATACACTTCTTTGGGTTGAGAGACACTCTGAATTCTCTGCATCTCTAAAAAATATGTTCTAAATGATCAAGGTGCTCATTAGCATTTCTGGAAAAAAATAGTAATGTCATCTAAATATACTAGAATGAACTTGTTCATAAGCCCGTGAAAGGCCATGTCCATTGCTCACTAAAAAGTTGCTCCAGCGTTGGATAAGCCGAAAGACATCTTTTTGTAGGCCATTGTGCCCCACTTAGTCGTGAATGTTGTTTTGAATTGATCCTCTTTTTTTACCAGAATCTGGTTGTAACTTGAGTAACCATCTAACAAGGAAAATCTGTCAGAACCAGAAACTACCTGCAGAATTTATTCCATGGAAGGGAGTGGGTAGTGATCTTTCAGTGATGCTTTATTTAAATCTTGGAAATGGACACATAATCTGATTTCCCCACTTTTCTTCCTAACTGGAACTAAGTTTGACACCCAAGAAGTATGCTTGATGGGAAAAATAATACCACTCTCAACTAACTTATTCAACTCAGCCTTCATAAGGTGTTCTAATTTGGGATGAAGAGGTCCCTATTTTTGCCTTACTGGTTTTGCATCAGGTTCTAGTTCAATAGTATGTTGGGCTAGTTCGAGGTCAAAACATTTCAAATCCTTGTACTCCCAAGCAAAAACATCACTAAATTTTTGGCATAACAAAATAAATGCTTGTTGTTCCTCTTTATTACATACCTTTCTCAGCTTGAGAAGCTTTCCCTTGAAGATTTCAATCGCTTCATAGTGTTCTTATTTAACAGTCAGGATGCACTTGTCTTTCCACACCTAGTCATCTGAGTTGAACACAGATTCCAAGGTCACCAAACCTTTTGGCAGCTTGTTGGTCTTCAACTGCACAATCTAGTTATCATACTGTTGCTGCCACTTTTGCTAGTTTCCATCTGCAAACTCAGCTTCAGCAATTAAAAAATTTACAATTTTCTCATCACTGTCAAAAACCTGCCAACTCACATTATTATCAGGCACAGAAGGTCTGACCACTATTTTTACATATTGGCGTACCTCTACTTTGTGAATTTCATTTGGAATATCAAATTGGGCTCCTATGGCAGCGGGCCTATCAACTTATTTGCATTTCTAGGAACTGAAACAATATTAAAAGCATCAAAATCTTCCATTAAATCCCATTCACGATACTTATATTTCTTAAGCAAGTCATTTTTTGCAGCATTCAGATTTCTGATTTGATTTATTATTAGCTCTGAATCACCATAAACTTGTAAGCATTTGATACCTCTCTTCTGAGCCCATTCGATGCCATGCACCAAGGCTTCGTATTCAGTTGTATTGTTTGAATAGCTGAAAGCAAATCTGCAAGCTGAGAAATATTTATCACCCTCTGGTGAAATCAGTATAGCTCCACCTCCAGCACCTATACTGCTTCTCGAACCATCGAAGTAAAGCTTCCAAAGCTCATTTTCTATTTTTACAGACTGTTCCTCCTCTTTACAAAGATTAGGCATATCAAAATCAGGTTCACGAATCATGTAGACTCCTAATCCTATCTCATCTGTGTGTTGAAAATGATCAAGCTCATGATCTTCGGCTGCCCATTCATCTAGATTCATATTTTCTATAGGGGTGCTGCAATCTGAGGTCATGGTTTGTTCCTCCAGTACAGGGGTGGCATAGAGGTTAGCGTTTATAGGATTTGGGGAATATGGTTTGATATGGTCTTTGGCTAGATGCTCAAACTTTATAGTCACTTTCGTACCATACCTTGTTCTAAAAAATAGATGAGACCAATAAGAGGACAAAAACCCACCCGGCTTGGCTGTAAAATCCCTCGAGAGACAAATGGCGAAGTGCGGTGGTAAATCGATAACATGTATATCATGATGAATAGAAAAACTCGGGGATGCATGCAAGGTAAGTGCCAAGTTCTTGATTATACCAGCAGTTTTAATAGCAGACCCATCTAACTACACTACGCCTTTCTAAGGATTAGGCTCATAAACAAGACCTAGCTTATCAACCAAACTCTTAGGCATGACTGAACTATTAGCACCAAAATCAACCATACAATTATGAACAATCTTATCGCCAATAATCAGACTTAAGTAAAATGGGGGAGGCTTTACCTCTTTATTCTTCTGGTTGTTCTTAACCTCCAGATCATTTGCAAGAATGACTTTAGCAACCCCTTGATTAGTATCATCAGAAATAGACAGCTCAACTAAAGCGTCTTGTAGCAAACTTTTCTAACCTGGGATGAGCAAAGCATCCAATACAGACATGCTAACAATAGATTTTATGAGGTGTTCAACAATATTGAAAGAAGTGGGATTTACCTTCTGCTAGTTTTTTGTAACAACAACATCATTTTGCTTCTACAAAGGCTACAAATGCGTCTTTGACTACTCCCTGCCAGGTATCTCTTGGCCTCTTTGCAGAATCTGCATGTTAGGTTGTGCTACAGCATTAACATTTGATGAAGAAATGGGTTGCTTACTGTTTGTAGACTGCTGCTGTGAATTTTTAGCTTGCTGCCCCAAATCCATAGCTCTCTTTTTTGATCTGGTATTGGCCAAAACAAGAGAACTTTGTTGATTCTGATCTACAACATTTTTTGCACCAGCATAACTGTTTTGGACCATTAAGGCCTGATTTCTCATGCCATTAGCACACGTTGATTGGTTATGGGGCTGATTGCATGGATAACACCAATCGCAATCCTGGGCAGTATTATTCTATGGTACAAGTTCTTTTGACGAATTGGTTGTGTTTGGGTTGTATGGTTGGAATGGTCTTGGGTTAAAACTCTTCCTTTGGCCTTGATAATCATTCTGAAAGGTAGGCCTATTAGGTTGGTTATGCTGATAAGTGGCTTGATAAGGCTTATGTTCATGACCAACTTGCTTCTTAATGCTCACAAGATCATTACCGAAGGCCTTGAGTATACTTTTAATCTCTTGAATCTCTTGGTTTTGGGCCGGAGCAGCAATCTCTTGGGTTGCGTTATGATAACCTATTGTTGGAATAGGCAGGACAACAGCTAAGGGAGGTAAAGCAATAGGGGTAGGTGGTTTTATTTCAGGAAACAAAGGCATAGGAGGTCTAGGGGTTATATCTCCAGCTTGGATGAAACAATTTTCAGCTCTAATGGTGATGTCATAAGAATTAGGGAGTGTATGCCCACCCATAGATTGGGTCATAACCGAGATCTTACTATTTAAGGCTTTTAAATAAAACAAAAAAGCCTAAGCTGGTAAAGGATTTACCATTGCAGGATTTCTATCCCATGTTCTCTAAAATTGGTAGTTGAAAGCAACCAAGTGCTTGTGTGGCACCCTCTGAATGGTACTCAATTGCTCTAAGAGGGACAAATTATCATATTTATCAGCAAAATATTGATATAGGCCATTACCTAATGCATCCCATGTCATGATTGAGTTGGTTGTGAGGCCTTTGAACCATTGCAACACTTTCCCCTTGACTAATGCAGCCAAGAGCCTTAACGCGACGTTCTCTTGTGTGATGTTGCGAACTAAGCATAGGGTAGCCACATCATGAATATGCTCAACCAGTGTTGTGTGATCCTCCCCGGTGAAGTATGGCAGGCTTCTAAGGGCTGCAACTGGGATGTTGTCATGTTGAGCAATGTCTAATGGACTGCCTCCATTAAAAGGTGCAAATGGGTGTTGCCTTGGCACTGCCATTAGCGGTGCTTGTGATATTGGAACCATGATTCCTGGTGATAAAACCAAAGAGCTGAAAATAGGAGGTGTTGATTTTTACCTCGCAGGAGTTTCAAACAACTTCCTTGTTGTTCTGCCTCTTCTTCGTGGTGGGGACAACTGTCGATATTCGAAAGGTGCAGGATTTGATCTAGTTTGAACCTTTCTCATGCATAGGCTACACTAAGTTTGCATGTAAAATCAGAACTGGAGTCACCAGGTATATTGAAATAAGCCTCTAAAAGGCTGAATAACCTGCTACATACACCAAACAACAACTTTAATACATTAAGAACTTCTTTGAAATTGATTTTCAGAGTCCCACCAGGTGTGCCAAAACTCTTATCAATATGATTTGCACCCTACTGAAAATGAAAGTTCAGTAATCTATTGACACATGGAAATGTTCTCGAGTTGCGGGTAACTCTTTGCAAGAACGAATCTCCAGAGTGAGCCGATTCTCTGAATGATGGATCCTATTCTAAGTGATTTTGTAGGAAAAAGGATAGAGGATATGACTGAAATGAAAACCTATCTAATGCGATCTCAACTTAATAATGACTTTGATATTTCACCCACAAACAATCTTCAGAAAAACAACAATGACCTCACAATCTCTCATGAACATAAGTACAAAATTGATTTTCATGAAGGTCTGAACCTAAACACAGCATGCAACCTGCATTAAATGAACTTTATGTATCAATAATCTGCAATATTAGGACATAAAAAGGATCTGTAAAATAGAATCACAATATGAACATCATACTAAAACTGCAAATAGAGACAGAAATTGGAGATAGGAATGTTGCTTTTTATTGAATGGAGTGAAAACTCTCAAAACCTAAGTACAAAGAAGTTTACAAGCTCGGAAATGTGTAAGAGCAAGAAACTAGAATCTGAATTGGAAAAACACTAAGTTTTTCACAAGATATATCTCCAAAACCCTAATCCAAGTTCAAGAAGAAAGCTCAACGAAAGGTACCAAAAACTGCCTCAAAAGTCCACACAAAAGCGGAAAAAACACACTTTTTGCAAATACATATTGAAAAGCCTCTCCAAATAGGCCAAATCTGCTTCTAAAGCAAAAAAAACACCTTATCTCTCCAGTGGGAACCACAAATTTGACCAAGGAAGAAAAACAATAACAGTCTGCTAAAAATAGTGAAGAATAAAGCAATTTATAAAACATTGCTTTATTCTTGCTTTACAAGATCTATAGATTTAAAATTCTCTCAATTTGACTCAATTTTTTGCAACCTAAAGATTTTAGAAATCTTTTACAAAAAATCACAACCTTATTCCTCCCTTTACAATGCTTGATTTTCTCAAAAAATCATAAAATATATGACGCATCTCTTATCACTATCCTAATTGATTTATTTAAAATCAATTTGAAAACAAAATAAAACCTAAGTCATAAGTTCAATGATTTTACAATTTTTATTGATTTCTCACAAAATCAATCAAAATCAAGAATATCTGTCACTATCCATTTCTTACTAAGGCACTATTAATCACAAATCCCTAAAGTCTATAGCCCCTTATATTGCCAAAAATTTAATCAAATAAGCCTAAGGACTTAGACATATGGCAACACCATATTCACAAGGCTCGACCTAGGCATTGAAAATTAGCCGCATGATGCATTCAACATGGAACATTTGATATTTAATGTGAAATAAAATAAGCCCCAAGTTCGAGCAAGGGAAACATGGTAAAAACAAAGGCAAACCCTAAATCACTTCATTTCATCTTTTGGCTTTTAGAGTGAACTCTGCAAGAAGCGTCGCCATACTTAGGGTTTGAACTTTGAGACTCCATTTGAGCTCTCTTCTTTTTTATTCTCCACCAATTTCGGCCTCCATAGCTCAGGGTAAGTGTTATTTCTTGTATTCTATTCATTCTTGGCTTCTTTGATGAGAATAAAGGTCTCACTGGCCGCGGCTATAACATATTTGTCTGATGCATTTAATCCATTTCTTGTGCTTTGTTTCTGTTATTTCTTGGTCGCCAACATATGAGCTCGACTCTTGATCTTGAAAACTCTGTGAGAGCTTGACCAAGGCTTCTTTATCTTCATTAGGCAAACGATGGTAAGCCTTTGTTTCTACTTGCTTTCCATTTCTTACAAAGCTTACAAAAGCTTTAATCTGTAAGAAGATTTTGATTGTTTATGAGCCAAGGACTCTCTCCAGGCCATGCCATGTATATTTTGATATGAGCTTTTGAAATACTTCTGGGCTCGACCCATGATGATCTTCACTCCTGCTATATTTTCTGAGACAAAACTTGATGTGGGCATTCGTTGTTTTTGAAGAAATCACACTCACTCTTGTGATTTTCCTACATTCAAGCTCGACCATGAGAGCATTGTATAAATCATGTATTTTAATGAAACCCCACATGGGTACATGATATTTTAGAGAAAACACATTTATTTTTCCTTTCTATTGAAAAACCCTTACATGGGTATCTTTTGATTGTGATAAAAACATTTATTTTGCTCTCCCCGTTGAAATTCACATGTGGGTAAACTGGAAATGGTGAAAAAAATTGTATATTTTGATTCAAAACCCTAATGTGGGTATTCTAAAAAAATAAACAACAAATCTGTATTTTGTTATTCATTCAAAATCTGGGCTCAACCCATCATGGCATTTCATTTGCATTCTAAAATTTGTAAGAACCCTTCATGGCATTCAGTAGCAACATTTCTGAGATAAAAATCATATGGCTATTTGATATTTTGAAGAAATCAATTATCTCGCTTTTCCTCTGTACTTCTGTTGAGAACCCAACATGGGTACTCAGTATTTTGAAGAGAATGTTTATGTACTATGCATTTATGGAAAACAAGAGTTTGAACTTGACTCACCACTGTACAAGTTCTACATTCTAATGAAACTCCATGCGGGTTTTCCTGAAAATAGTAAAAATATTGGTAATTCTGCATTTGAATTTGGCATACTCAAATGGGCATGCGTGACTGTAACTTTAAATCAATATGAGCATTCCCCTATTTTTGAAGCTAGGTATATATGCGATCCTTGCTCCATTTTATTTATGAAAACATACAGATTGCTTACTTGCATCTCAAAGCTCTCTCATACTTTGTCATTCTCTGCTCATTCTGGAAATGACTTCTACATATTGTAATTCATGTTCAATCTGTTCACATTTGTCTACCTAGATGCATGCAAATTATTCTTTGAATATACACTTTGAATGACAGAACAATTCTCCAAAACAGTGTATTTTTTACTATTTCCCTTTCAAATATAGTGATGTATAAACTTCACTTAATGCAACATTTGCACTCTCAGCCAAAATGAAATTGGTTGTCTTTGTTGAATCATTACTTCACTTTATGCAAACATACTGGTCACTGTATTGATACTTGTCATCCTTCATTCTAATGGGAATCTGGAGCTCTTTTCATGCTCAACTGTCCTTCAAATGTATGCTCTTCTTTCTGGCACTCTTCATGCATTTTTATATTCCATTTAATAAAAATTGTCTTATGCCTTGCTCTCTTCCCAAATGAAAATCTGAAATAGTGCTCTTTGTTGAGGCATTATGTATGCCTGCTCACTATCACCATTATGAGATAGAACACTGCTGCTCCAAAATAGAAAAATATGAAACTGCATTTAATGTGAACAAACCTTAAGCAGCAAACAATACTATGGCAGCAATATCAAACTATACATCAATATTTGAGATTTGCAATTATGAAAATGATATATTCTAGTTGAATTGATTGAGCTCATTTAAGTCTACTGTCACCTTTAGCTTTCAGAAAATACATACTTGATTGTTATGAGTGAACAGTCGACTTAATAACTTTGATGAATGAACTTTGTTTTACTCTTTCAGTTGTATATTCCTTTCTTGATGACCATGATGATTGCACTCCTTCTCTCAACCCCATCTGTAATGTATAAGGGGCAGCATGCCGAGCTCTACCCTTGTGGGATCCCGTTGTTTCCCACATGCTTGGTCTTCAAAAGATAATCAGCTAGATGAATTTTCCTATACCTGCACAAGGAAACAAATAATGTTAGCATAAAAACAATGTATGATGATGGTTTTTTCTCTTTTCATTTCATGTTTATGTTCCTTCCTTTAGTTGATTCCATGTATTTTGAAGAGTGAATTATATGTCTGTTGGTAGAGCTTGTAGTATAACTCATATCCAGAGCTCTTAATTGACACCCCTCTCAATCTCTTGTAGGCACACTCAGGAGTGGAAGCAGGATGGAGCAAGCGACAACATCTCAACCGAAGATGAAGAATCAGGCAATGATGATATGTCTTTTGCTATTGCTTTCATTTTTTTTACCTTCAGCTATATAGTTTACTTTTCGCAATGAATGGAATTAGCTAAAACCATGGCTTGTGTGGATATTTAAATTTCTTCTTTCATCTCCATTCTGAAAGAAATGCATTGAAATGAAAATTTGTATCATTTGTATTCTTGCAATCAAATGAAACATATGTAATGTGAATCTTTTCATGAAATAAACGAAAGCATTATGTTATGCTTTATCATTTGTATATTCAGTTTTGTACTCCATTTGATTTTGCAAAAAACATGAGTAATACTTCTGGAAATTCAATTTCTCAAACACTTGCATAACTGTCACTTGATAAATGATAAATAAGGTGCAAAAAACACTTAAGCATATGCGTAGAAATAACTCTGTAATTTTCACTTTCAAATATAACAATATTTAATCAGCTCCACCAATTGAGATGTAGCAAAAAATTGGTAATAGTACAGACCATATATCAACCTCAAACCAATTTGAATGTGTTGGAATGTGAATCTACTTTTATTTTCTTTTTGTTTCATCAATTTTAATTGGGTATTAAGAAAGTTACAAGCATTTTTGTAAAAATTGCATGAAAGTTGTCAAAGGGTTTGTAGTCACATAGAAAACATCATAACTTTTTCTTTATCCATTTGAAAACATTGAAATTTGGATGAAAAGTTTGTATTGATGTCTATAAAAATCCCACAAATTTTCATATCATAATGTGCACATGTGAAGGATATCTTTTCACCAGTCCGCTTTCATAGATTTTCAGAACAATCATAAAAATCCTTTAAATGGTGACTGTCTATTGAAACCCTCATTTAATCTCATGTATTTGGGTTGGATGAATATTGTGTCATGTTGTAGAGGCCTACCATGGTCTGGGGATAGTTATTTCTTCCATTTTTTTGTAGTTTCAATCATTTGTTTGTGTGCATTAAAATGGTGTCAAGCCTAATTGCACAATTAAGCCTAGTCAAAAGGAGGACAGTCAGTTTTTTAGCCTTTCCGTACAAAGGAACCCTACCTCATTTTGAGATATGTGTATGAAGAGCCAAATGGGTATCTGAAATGGATCACCTTTTCTGTAGATAAGGTCTTTTACAAAAGATAAGTCCAAACAGGCCTTTTTGAAAGGCTACAAGCAATAATGGTCGTTTGTGAAGGGAAACCCTATGATTGATGACCAAGAGTTCTTGTGAGTGGTTGCTGAGTTTGTTGGAATTTTGTACACCCCTACTCTTCATCAGTGTGTATTGCAACATTGTTAGGTGTTGTATTTATTAGTACAAAAAAATTTACCTATTAATGTTCTTTGTAAAATTTGAGCATTATATTAATAGGTGAAATATCTCTTTTATCTCCACTTTTACTATTTTTGAGTCCATGGTTCTTTTTTTCTTTTTTTTTAGACTGCAGGAATCAGTTGGGTATCCATCCCCTTATAAATTGCAATGCGCCTGGTAAACTTTTTTCACGTGACCGGTGGCATTGGTGCGACACGCTCTCTGGTTCCACGAGGATGGTGGGGAGACTAGACCTCGTGACCTCTTTCCTACAATAGGATGCCTTAGCCAATCGAGCTAGTCCCATGGTTCTTTTTTTTAAAACATGTTATAATTTATGATTATCTCTGTAGAGGAGAAAATTCACTACCCTCGAGTCTCGAGACAAGAAATCATCTTCAAGGAGCAAATGGTCCTCAACTACCTCAAGGAATAAAGCTCAAGTGATAGGACAAAAGGGTGAGAGTTCCAGAATCAGAAAGAGAAGATCATAAAGGTTTTTCAAATAGACTATTGAGTCCTTGACCAAGGATGAAAGTGTGGCACATAGACGATAACGTGGTGCGATGTCGTCCCAGAGGCATGTTGGTGTCTCATATGGACTTGAAGCTAATAATGTCACAAAAACAAAAAATCAACTACTAACAATATAATTGCTAGCGACTCTTGAAATGCAAGAAAATCATAAACAATAACATAACTGAAATAAAGTAAAGTAAACTAAGTAAAATGTAGATTAAATGAAATATAGATGATGACGTGAAGGAAAAGAGAGAAATCACTCTCAAAAAACCAAGCAATGAGGCTTCCAACAAATAAATATTTTCAATACCTGGACACATAAGACCGAGGAAATTTTTTGGGGTTGTTTAGGGGTTGCCTTAGTCAAACCCTTGTTTCGGTGTTTCCACCTCCACGAACATCCAAATAGATAGATAGATAAAATATAAATAGACAAGAAGATAGAAATACATAGACAAGGGATGTGAGAAATCCCAAGATGATCAAAGACATAAGACAAGTAAGATATCACCTACAAGGCTTGAGGAAGTCAAAGAGAGAAAGAGAAAAAGGTTGAGAGAGCCAAGAGAGTTGCAAAGAGTGTTGTAAGAGATTGAGACAATTGTAGCAAGAAAGAGGGATGTGCGAGCTTGGGAGAAAGAGAAGGAAAAGAGAAAATGAGAGAAAGAGAGAGAGAGTGAATCTCCAAGAGAGAAATACCAAGAAGCCCAAATAAAATGAAAATATGGATTTTAAAGAGAGAATAGGAGGGAAAAAAATGTTCCTGACCATTATAATGCATCCCAAGCCATTTTCACCAACCAAAATAGGTGACAAGTGGCAAAAGGCTCAAAAACAATCGCTTGACTGTTGAAATTTTGTGGGGTGCTAGCATGATGTGTGGATGTCCATGTGGTCTGTTAGTGTCAAGAAAAATCATGCTCAGGAATGATGGGAATGAGGAATACATAAGGTTTGATGCAAAGCTGACACACAAAGGTAGTTGTTGAAAAGGCGTCCTGAGCATCCTGAGAGGGAAAAAGGCTGATGCGAGGGTAGAAATGAGCCTACACAAATACTAATAGAGTGGACACTAAAGTGGATGAAAAAAATATAGGTGAAACTGCAAGGGGTGCAATTTTATGACACAACATTTTGCCCCACTTTAGCGAGCATATGAATCTACATGAATATGCAAGCTAAAGGAAATCTACTAAAAACAAACAACATTATGGTTCCAAAAGGAAGTAGATAGCTCTTCAAACCAAGGAAACATGCCCCTAGGGTGAAGACCTACAAAACAAACATATTAGACAAGAAATATCTGCACAAGACAACAAGTGTAACATGCCCAATATTTTAGCCTTTGATTTTTACCTATGTTTTGACCCACATGTGAATAATTCAACATAAAGCAATAAAAAAATTATTTTCTAAATCAATAGCAAGATGCACATTCGAAATAATCCCATTTCAAACTTCCATTGCATTTATAAGAAAAAATTACATAATCCCAAGTAACAATTTCATTTTACATAATTCCATGTATAGATAACATTTTTCCATTCACAATTCCATAAATATAGAGATATATGAATACATACATAGCTTCCAAGAGCTTTTAATGAAAATAGAGATACAAATGGTCCAGATTTCCTTGTTGGCATACATCCTCAAATTTCGGTTGCCAACTATATGAGGGAGAGTATCACTCAAGCACTTTTCTTCCAACCACAAACTTACTGCGCTCCCCTGCACATCTACCTAACTGGTAAGATGGCCCTACCCTTTGACGAAGATATTTGACTAGTAACATCATAATACTAGTGTTCCTGAGCATGATGTCATGTCCTACATAACTAAATCTACCATACATTAGCTACAACCTACATGCATGACATTCCCAATATAATTATGCAAACCTAGCTCACAATGAACCGACAAGTGTAATCAGTGGCTACTTACACTACTTTGGCCAAAGATTCAGTATATAAATACAATCACTCAATCCTTCGAGTGTAGTTGTATGTTCACCCACCCCTTAGCTCGATTTGGTATATGACCATTCATACTCTTTCCAATCATAAAATAGTTTCAATCCAAAAGGTGATGACCTAACTAGGTGACCACTAGGTTACTCCCATCCATGGATTATCCTAACCTTGGGATCAACCAAACTAACCATACATATATAAATTTGCAAACTAGCATTTTTGACATAGTACTTTGAGATAATATTATTTCTCATATTTCATACTTTATGCAACCATACATACGTTCTATGACAACTTAGGTAGTATACTAATACATTATGATTATCTCATGTAGCAAATACAACCATACAATTTCCAACATAAGGAATAGATATAAATGAAATTATCAACCATCGTGGTTTCACCAAAATAAGAATTCACCAAAGATTATGCAAGATCACCAAAAAAGAAATAATCAAAGTTCAAGCAATCACAACATATTATTCATCTTTTCCTCAAACACTTGCATTCATAACTAAATATGATTTCAACATAAAAGAATAGAGAAGTAAAATCAGCATGTCTGGAATTATAGCGTCCAACGAAGATACTATCTCCAAAGCTTAACTCTCACAATCATGCTTGATTATCCTTCTATGATCAACCTATCTCTGATTCCTAGCCTTTCTTAAACTCTCAACAAACTACAAACTCACAAAGCAATCTCTCTTTTCTCACTAATGAACTCTACAACTATTTTTCACAGAAAACTACATCAATGAACTTCAAAATAATGATAATGAATGAATGAACAAAATGCTAAGAAGTTGTCTCTACTTATGCAAAAATCTAAGAAACTTAATGCTACAAACTAGCTCAAAAATCCACCACCTTTTCTTTTCCAACTACCACCACTCTACAAAAAAAACTAACTTAACCTCTAAATGATTCAACTAAGCTAGTAAAAGTGAAATGTGGCTGCTCAAACAGTTAAGTTGCTAACACATAATAGTCCTTGCATTTCCAGACTCTCTAATATGGCCGAGTCACCTTCTTTTAATTGATAACAGCTGATATTTTACTAAATCAAAGCACATGATTTTTTTCCTATAGGTTTTATAATATAGACTAAATCGACTTCCTTCAAGATTGAGCTAGCTTCTTTCCATTTGACTAAGTCTAATGCTTATCAAAACTGTGTGTGGCTTTAGCATAGCAAACTGACTTCTATTCAATACAATCTTCATATCATAGCGCCACCATTTACATAATATGTGCCCTTTTGTTGTGTGTTGGTTATAATGTATGCAACAACATTTAAAATGCATCGACTCACCTTACATAATGCAAATTAAGCACTTTATAATTTGTGTTGAATACCTTTCACTTTATAAACAATACATCATATACTATGTGTTAAACTTATGCGCTTTAATTTGCATTTAATCATTCTCACATGTGCACAACATATGATTTACATGTTACATGGCTTTATACAACCATTTTCTATTAATATGGTTTGCATTACATATGCACCAAAGTTTACTTTATAACATTTCTAATATATATATCAATATTATATATATTAATATGTATATATTATAATGACAACATTATAATATATATGTATTTATTAACATATATATATATATATGCATATTAAAATCGTTGATTGATATTTTAATATATATCAATTATATATATAGTAATATGTATGTATATACGTATACATTAACGTAATCATATACATATATATATTCATGTGTATATGTATGTATCATATTGCATAGCATATTCATTCATCACATTTTCCATCAAAATATACAAAACATAATCATATATTAAAGCATTTTAACACATCAAGTAATAGTAAACAGGTAATACTACAATGGGGTATAACATATTCCCCCCCCTTGTGAATCATCGTCCTTGATGATCTTAGGTATCAAATATAAAACATAGAATATAACAACATTGTTTTTAAGAATTTCAAAGTCTAGCAAAATATGAAGAAATTTATTCTTCATCTCAACATAGTCCTCCCAAGTGGCAAAATCTTATGCATATTGATCCTACTGGACCTTGCATTGTAGGACCTCTCTATTCCACAGGTGAATCCTACACTTTTTGAGTACTCTGAGAGGCTCAATGGTTACCATTCTTGGGTCATGTACCTATAAAGTATTCTAATCAATAACATGATTATCCCTTGGAATGTACTTATTAAGGTATGATACATGAAAGATATTATGCATCCTAGCAAAAGCTGGTGGTAAATAAATTCGGTAAGTTATAGGGTTAACTTCTTTGAGAACCTCAAAAGGACCTACAAAACATGGAGCTAGTTTGGATGACTTCCCAAACTTTATAGAACTCTTGTGATGTTTAACTCTTAACAAAACCTTTCTCCTACCGAGAAATGTCTGGGTACCCGTTTTGAATCTACATAACTCTTTTTCCTATCATTAGATTATGCTATCCTTTGCCTAATTATACCAATTTCTCCTCCATTTTGGATAGCATTTATGGACCAAGGCTTATCCTATCCTCTAGCTTATCCCAGCTTATAGGAGTTTGACACTTCCTGCCATACAATGCTTCAAATGGAGCCATCTTAATTGTAGAATGATAAAGAGTTATTATACGCAAATTCCACCAACGGTAGGTAATATTCCCACTTGTATTATTGATCCATGCAATACATTCTCAGTAGATCCTCTAGTACTTGGTTCACCCTCTTATTTTTTCCATCAATTTCTAGATGATATGTTGAATTTACATTCAACTATGTCCCAAGTGAAGATAACAAGGTTTGTGAAAACCTAGGTGTCACACAAGCATCCCTATCCGAAATAATCTTCTCAGGAATTCCATGTAACCTAAATACCTCTTGAATGAACTTTCAAGAGCTATAACAAGAGCTCCATCCATTAAATTACTTGGAATAAAATGAGCCACCTTCATAAGCTTATCCACTACTACCAAAATGGCATTATGCTTATTCCTCAACATTGGAAGACCTTGCACAAAATCCATACTAATGACTTGCCATTTCATTTTTGGAACTTCATGAGGATACGAAATTCCTGCAGGGTGATGATGTTATGCCTTCACCCTCTGAAATTCTAAGCAACTTGCTACAAATCTTGCAACATTCATGTTCATTCCTTTCCAGAAATACAATGGCTTAACATTAGCCAACAACTTAGTTACTATGGGATGTCCAGAATAAGGTTTGGTATGAACTTCTTTCCACACTATATTCCTTAGTTCCTTTGAGTCAAGCACATAGATTCTTCCCTTAAACCTTAATAAACCATCAGGTTCAAAGTGAAATCCTTCATACCTTGGGTCTTGTGGATTGTCCAAGAGTGCTTGCTTGACTTGCTCATAGTACTCATTACCCTTGGATTTCAGCAACACTTGACCCTTGAAATTAATTTGAATTGATATCATTGAGGAGATATGTCTCCTCTGACTTAGGGCATCTGCAACTCAATTTTCCTTGCCCTTGATATAGTTGATATTAAAATCATAATTAGATATCAATTCCAACTATCTCCTTTGTCATACATTCATATTCATTTGGGTAAATAAATACTTCAGATCGTGATGATTGGTCTTTATTTAAAAAGGTTTCACCAACAGATAGTGTCTCCACATCTGTAATGCATGGAAAACTGCTACCAATTCCAAATCATGTGAATCGTAGTTTTGCTCATAGGGATTTAGATTCCTAGAATCATAGGCTATAAATTTCCCATCCTGCATCAATAATCCACCCAAACCTTCTCTTGAAGCATCCATGATGACAATAAAATCACCATCAGGATCTGGTACTTTAAGAATTGGAGCTATAGTTAACCTTTCTTTGAGTTGGTTAAATTCTACTTGAAATTTCTTTGACCATTCAAACTTATTCCCTTTTCTCTGCAATGAAGTGATGGGAAAAGCTATTCTAGAAATTTTTTCTAAAAACTTTCGATAATAACCAACCAGACCCATAAAGCTTCTAACTTTCGGCACATTCTTTTGAACTGGCCATTCAAGCACTGCTTTGATTTTTGCTATATCAACTGCAATCCCATCAACTAAAATCACATGACCCAAATACTACACTTCCTTCTAAAAGAAGGTACATTTCAAGAGTTTTCCTTAAAGCTTATGCTCTCATAGACGTTGGAGAACAATCCCTAGATGTTGGAGATGTTCCTCTTCATTCTTGGAGTAGATAAGAATATCATCCAAGAAGACTAACACAAACTTTCCTAAACAGTCTTTGAATACATTATCCATCAAGTTCATGAATGTTGTAGGTGCATTCATTAGTCCAAAAGGTAGTGTAATGCTCTCCCAAATTAGATTAATTTTAAACAACTAAATACCTAGATAAAAATTCAAAGTTGAACTACTTACTCTTTAATTTTGAAAATGACATGTATGTACAGGAAGTAATAAAGTCTTTTCCGCTACAATTGAGCAAAATATTATTTGCAAGTTATATATTTAATATACTTTCTCACTAATTTAAATTCTCAAGAGAGAACGAAATAGAAATGTGACGAACACAAACCCATGGTACAACAAATTACTAACCTTAATGAGATATTCTTAAACATTATTAATAGCAATAATAGGAATAACAATTGGTTGTCTCTGTCATCCTTCAAGTAATTTCCTATCACAATTATATGACAAAATCACCAACCCCATTTGAGTACCAATGACTTTGATGTGAGTTTAAGTAAAATTTAAAATGCTACGAACACTTTTTTTTTTTGCACTCACATAAGAATTGAAACGTTGCGGGTAGATATGTGTTAGCTATGCATGGCTGGGAGTTGCTTGCGATGCAGAAGAACGCTGCATTAGTACGCATATTTATAACCATATTTACTCCTATAAGAGAACACTGCGAGTAAAAGAAATCTTTGGTTAATCAAACAGTGGCTTTAATAAATATACAAGATACAAACATTTGATATAGGCAATTAAGAGGTTTCAAAAAAAATCATTGAGCAAGCTTATTAACGAAAAGGTCAAGGTTCTATATAAAGATCACTATCTACAGCGATATAAAAGCAATGTAATGATCTAGTCCATAGTTGCAAGATTAAGGTTTATTATTGGAAGGGAAAAATCATATGAAGTAGCAGTGAAACAGAGAAATAAATGGCCATCCATAGCTAGTAGAGAGAACAATGTACATGTTGTGAATACAAGGTGAAGGATGTGGACAGGGGTGACTAGAATCGACCAATGCTAACAACAAGATTATGTTTTTTTTATTAACTTATGAAAAAAATTTGTGTCGTTTTCCATACTGAAATAAATATTTTAAGGAAGGGAAATACAAAGCTTAGCAGATAGATGTGCATACACCATATTATTAAATAGAAGTGTTTAAAATGAAGATACAAGAGTGCCACGGTTACAGAGGGTGCTTAATCAAGAAATCACAAAAATAAAAGTGTCGAGGAAATAATTATTTTCCTTATACAAATTTATTTCCTTTTGATGCTAAAACGTAACCATAAATGGAGTAGAATTTCAAATACTGTGAATTCATAAATAGGCATTGATCTATAATGTTGTTTTACAAAATCTGCCATTGAGGAAGTTTTTCTCATATCCTTCAAAATACCCGAATCAAGATTTCAACCAAAATCCGGTGAATGATTACACACTTTATTACAACACAATATTTATCCAACTTATTCTAACATCTACATACTTGCAATTGAATAAATCATTTTACAATTTGGTGCTTCAAGGATGGAGGGTCCAGGAGTAGGATTGTCCAACCTTGCAGCAAGAGTAAACACAATGAAAACTCAAAGAATTGGAATAACAATCCCACATGGATATAGAGATAATGATCCATTATTCACAGGCAACATGCCCTGCCTTCTGGCTTACAGTTTACAGAATGATATGACGCTAAGTCCAAAAATATTGGTTGAAGCCCTTATATGACTATCACTATCACTACTATCTCTACTACTATCTAATACAACTACACAATTCTTATAAATATCAATTCCCAGCTCCAAAAAAGGTCTGTGTCAGCCTCAAGAGGTCTCAACCCCAAAGTTGGTGAAACGTGTGAAGGTCAGCCAAAACATATGATTCTCCTTTGATTCTTGGATAAACATGATGCAGATCAGAACGAAGGTTCCTCGATGAATGTGCATCCTTATGAAATGGTTTCCTGAGCTCCGCAAGTCACAAAATAGGTCCACACACTTGAAAAGCCAAGATTGGTATGTGAATGCTCTCTATCCAATTATAGTTGATATTTTGTAAGCGATATCTTTGTATTGGAATCTCCAAAACACTTGAGTTTTGGATATGATGTAGATGTTGCAATGAAGATCATATATCCTGTTTTGCGAGCTTTGATGTTACAATGCGGTATAATGCAGTATGAAATACTAAGACTGGGTCCTGACAGTTAACTACTGAAATGCAAGAAAACATGAATGCAAATATTTTTGGTTGATGCAAGATTGCTTGCAACCTGGGATGCTCCTACATCAGACACCTGAGGTTGAAGAAAAGTGAGCCTCTCACTTTCCTAGAGCTAGAGGAAAACCAATGCAGTCCACCTCAGCCTGAGAAATCCATGATGAATCTTCCTCTGGTCTTCTTTTCCCTCTGACTAGATATTCCTTGTATTGCCTTCCTCTGGTACTATGTCCAACTCTGTTGTCTAGAATTTTCTCTAGATGATGTGCTATCTGGTCTGGCAAGCCAACTTATCTGTCCTCCGGTGACTCTCCTTCATGATACTGGAATAGGTCTGCAATGTTGAATATAGGTGGTATGCCAAATTCCTCTGGTAGTTCCACTTCATATGCATTTCCAAAATCAAACTTCTTGATGATCTTACAAGGTCCAAACTTCTTCATCTTCAACTTATTATATGTCCCAACTATAAATCTATCTTTTCTTAGATATAGCATTACTTCCTCTCCTACTGCAAACTCCTTATTTCTTCTCTTCTCATCTCCTTTCTCCTTGTAGGTATTTTTCATCTTCTACAGGTGCTCCTTAACTTGAGTATGTATTGTTTCCATGAATCCTGCAAATTCTTCTGCCTCCACACTCCTTTTATTCTCTATACTGATATCTCTTAATTTTGCTACTCCTCTAGATTGTTGTCCTATCACAATTTCAAATGGTGTCTTCCATGTGCTCCGGTTTACTAAACTTTTGTATGCAAATTCTTCTTGCAGTACTATTAAGTCCCAATTTCCTATTTTACCTTCAGTCAAACACCTCAACAAGTTCCCCAAACTCCTATTTACCACTTTTGTTTATTCATCTGTCTGTGGGTGAAATGTTGAACTATACTTCAAATCTGTCTTCATCTTCTTCCACAATGTTTTCCTGAAATATCCAATGAATTAGTGTCTCTATCTGATACTATACCCTTTGGTAGTCCATGTAATCTCACAATCTCTTTGAAAAATAGGTCTGCAACATGTACTGCATCATAGGTTTTCTTACAAGGTATGAAATTCGCCATCTTAAAAAATATATCCACAACCAAAAATATAGAGTCAAATCCTCTCGATGTCTTAGATAATCCCAACACAAAATCCATGTTGATGTCTTCCCATAGTCTCTCTGATACTATCAATGGTGTATACATTCTAGTGTTCTGACTGTTTCCTTTTGCAACTTGACAAATCCTGCAACTTTGAAAATATTTCCTGAAATCCTTATACAACTATGGCCAAAAATAGTTCTCACTCACCAATGCTATGGTCTTATCAATTCCAAAATGTCCTGCTAATCCTCTGAAATTTTTTTCCTTGATCAAATTCTCTCTCACTAAACTTCTAGGGATACATAACTGATTGTTCTTGAATAACATATCTTCCTGAATGAAATAATCCAACCATTTTCTTCTATATGTCTCTACAGGTTCCTTGTAAGCCTTCCATGCCTCAGCAAAATCAATGTCATCCTCATACATATGCTTCAGTTCTTCAAAACCTAATACTTCAATTCTCATCTCTGTCAACAAACTTCTTCTCCTGCTTAATTCATCTGCAACCTTATTTGACTTTCCACTCTAGTGCTTCAACACAAATGTGTAACTCTGCAAGAACTCTACCCATCTCAAATTTCTTTGGTTCACCTTCCCTTGACTATTCAAATATTGTAAAGCTTGATGATTTGTATACAACAAAAATTCCTTAGGTAATAAGTAATGTCTCCACTTCTTCAAGGCTTGTATTATTGCATAGAATTCCTTATCATAAATTGAATATCTTCTCCTAGCATCATTCAATTTTTCACTGAAATAGGCTACTGGTCTCCCTTCCTAACTTAACACAGCTCTTATTGCACTTCCACTAGCATCACAATCTACTTGGAATGCCTTATAAAAGTCTGGTAGTGCTAGCACAGGTTGTTCTATCACATTTTTCTTCAACAACTCAAAACTCTTATGTGCTCCTGATGTCCACTTGAATTCCTTTCGGTCACCCCTCATTGTCTCTGTCATAGGTGTGCAAATACTACTAAAATTTCTGATGAACTTCTGGTAAAAACTTGCTATTCCATGAAATTATCTTACCTCTCCAATGTTCACAGGTGTAGGACATTCAACTATTGCTCTAACCTTCTCAAGGTCCATCTTTAATCCTTCCGCAGATATCACAAATCCCAAATACACTAGTTCTTCCTTCATGAAACTACACTTCTTGATGTTTATCAACAACTTCTCTTCCCTTAGCCTCTGAAATACTTGTCTGATGTGCTCCAAATGTTCTTCCTTAGTCTTACTGAAAATCAAAATATCATCCAGGTAAACAATGACAAACCTGCCCAATAATTTCTTCAGGACTTCATTCATCAACCTCATAAATGTACTAGGTGCATTAGTTAGTCCAAATGGCATGACCAACCACTCATACAATCCCTCATTTTTCTTGAAAGTATTCTTCCATTCATCTCCCTCTCTGATCCTGATCTAATGGTATCTATGTGGTTGATTTTAAGTGTATCAAATGTAGATAAAAAAACAAATCAAACACACCAATAAGACATTATATTGAAGAAAACTTAATTAAAAACTAAACAAACTCTTAAAACAACAGTTTCTTCAATGACATCCCATCATCCTCTATCTCTTGTGTTTTTGTTGATTCCAGCTTGCTCTCAGATTGTATGCTAGGCTCAACAAATAGTCTTCCTAGAGAACGAGATTAAAGATGAATGCATAATATACTAAGATATGATTAACATGCTTAAACTAAACATGATTGCTAGAATGTAAAATTATGAAATTATGAATGCTAAAGTTGATAATGCTAAAATGCTAATTGCTTGTCTCTAATGCATGTGTATGTGTGTCACCAATGTTTGGATTCATAGGGGTATTTATAGAGTTTTCAAAAGTTTATGATTGGCTGATGTGATCAACAGCTGTGAAAATTCATAGCAGATCGAATGGTGTAAGATGAAAAGGATGGAGAGAAAATCAGATGGAAGATAGAAAAGAAGATTTATTTCCTCTTTCATGAGAGATGATAAAGATGAATTGTAAACATCATCTTTTTGTGAGATTGAGAAAATAT
>VDFB02047225.1:0-22043 GCA_007258455.2 Sequoia sempervirens | reverse complement strand
CACTTTTCCCTCCACCATTAAATAATTATTTTAATTATTTACTAATTTGTCATTTTCCTCCACTTTTAAATTAAATTGTTATTTAATTTAAAAGTCCACTTTCCTTCCTAAATTAAATAATTTTAGAATTATTAATTTTCTGTAGCCACTTTTTTTTTTGTGTCAACCTCTTTATCTGTGCCATTCTTATCCCTTCACATCTCAATCAATTTCCACCCTTGACAAGGTTTTATTACCTTTTAATCTCCACCGTCCATCCTTAACTAAACCCAATTTTTTCCCTAACCCTATTTCCTTGCTTCCCATTTAAGCAATCTCATCCATTGATTTTCATCATTGAATCTTGGCCCTTCATTCAAATTTGGTTTCCTATAAAAGAGACCTATCCTTTTCATTTTAAAGGCGATTCATGACAACTACCATCTTCAATATTTTGCTATCATTATCACTAGGCTTATTCTTGCACACTACAAATCTAAGGGCAAGTAAGCATATACAACAAAATGGAGAAGAGCAATGAAGGTGATTCAACCATGGCATAGGAATTATGGTAATATTGCTTTATTATTTTATGTTTCTATGTTCATTTGTGCTTCATTGTTGGACTAGGGTCTTTAGGGCTTGAGTTTTATGTATTTGGTGGTTGGTACTATTGATTCATGCCTTTTCCCATTATTTTACCCTATTCTATAGTGGACACTTGAAAACTATATGTCATACGTCTCCACATTTGAAGCATGATCAAGTGGAACCTTTACCTCATCCACATCCTCTTCCACAAAAGGGTCTTAATCCTCTTTGTGTATGGTCATGACCCTGCAATGTGCTCACATCTTCCTCATGTGCTTGTTTTTTTCCAATTTTTCACCGTGTCACACCTCCTCTTCTACATGCAAACTTAAATTTTACTCACACAATACCTTGATGATTTCTAGATAGCCTTTCTTCTAGCTTCAATAAACACTAATAGGATTCTTACACCTAACTCCATATTGATTATAATAAACTCATCTTGAATTGAAATGTGCAATCCATTCACATACCTTGAAATTTTCTTTGGTCAATCCTCTATGTGATTAGCATGAGTGATTAATCTATAGAATTATTTATTATAGTCTTTGTCAACCATTCTTTTGTCTCAAGTTCTACAATTTTTTTTTTAAATATTCATCTTGTATTCTATGGGAAAAAACTTTGCTTTGAACTTTGAAACCATTCTCTTCTAAGAATTAATTTATCCTTATTTTTTCTTTGTTTATCTATCTAGGCATGATCCTATCACAAAGATGCATGTGACTTCAATTTGGTAAATGCAAATCACAGCTTCTTAGGGTGTTTTATAAACTCATTCTCAAAGTACTTATCCAATTTTACAATCTAATTTATTAAGTTTGATGGACATAAATTCCCTAAATAGTTTGGAATGTCTATGTATAACCTATCTTGGATATGGCTCTCTAACAACCTAACCTCTAATCAAGGCTCTTGATAAAATCCATCCATGTGCACTTTAGGTGCCTACCATTTCTCAAATCTATATATGCTCAAAATAAAATTAAGGGAGATTTGCATCAAGTTCACCAAATCTATCACTCTTGGTGGTTTTTTTTAATAATGCAGCAGGGATTTATATTAACTTGTATAAAATATACATGCGTCTACATAGCAGGAGATAACAATCCTTCATAATATCTGAGCCTATCGGCTGAACCCTCCAACCCGGGAGCAAGCTACTACTAGAAAAAAAAATTGCAGTCCCACTACCTGGCTTCAAAACTAGCTGCTATTACAATTTTAAATATAGAGAATTAATACAGAGGTCGAGCCTCACCCGACTGGTGTCGAATTACCCATTCCATGGTGATACTGCTAAAAACCAACCCGTATTATGATTAAGCACAAAATATAAAACATTAAAACTCTTAAAACACGGAGGCCAAGCCTCACAGAAAGCCATTTAAATATGCAAACTGGGTGAAGTCTTCCACCCATTCCATCCCCTCCTCTGTCATGAGCCTCAGCTTCCTCTTCAGGAATTTGACTACCATGGCCGATACCATCCTATGCCTCATCAATTATGTTCCTTTTAGGTCTAAAATGAAGGGGAAAACTTTCACAGCCTCGTCCATTTCCCAGAGAAGGTCCAGGTCTGCGGGGCGCGGGATTCCTTTGCCCTTGAAGGCCGCTTTTAGAGTCTTCTCCAACCCTCCTAGCAGATCGCCTCGGAACAGATGCTCCATCATTTCTTTTGCCTCCGCCTTAGGAATTTCCAGGTCCAGAATAACGGCTAAGAACTGAGAAGAGATTTGAGCGTTGTCTCTCGCAAATTCTTTTCTTTCCAGATGACCTTTGCCTAATACCATTTTGACTGCTAACAAAAGGGGATCATCCTCCATCAGAATTCGCTTTAGCCTTTGATCTGTAATCTCTCGAAACGCTATTTGTCTCTCCGTTGCCACCAAGGAGACTGGTGTATCAACACCGAAACTTTCCAGCCCCCCCACCTAAATGGAGATAATGAATTTTGATCTACTTGTTCTCACCATTTGTAGCCCTTTTGTCGACCTTTCCCTGCATAGAAACAAACACAAACCAGATTTCAAAAACCATAATGTAAATGTCTTCATCAATTCATTTAAAAGGCCTGTATGTTGTAAGGTCGAGCCTCTGCGCACAAATCTAAATAATGGCGAAGCAAGATTTCATCCTTGCCATGACATTGTCCTACGGCCTTCATCCTTCATTCGGCCCTCTCCTCGTGAATAGAAAATTTGCCACTCGGCCCAAGTGCTATAGTCTTCATGATTGTCTTGCCCAACATGTCGAGTTGTTATCGCTTTGATTCTTGTGTCACTAATTCCTCCTAACGACACCGAGGCCTTCCCTAATTCAGTGGCCTGCTAAACTTTGATTACCTTCCTTTCGCTTCCCTCCTCCATTTTGGAGATGACTTGGAATGATGTGGTCTTACCCCTATGCAACCATCTTTCTCACCCCGTCCACCACCTCAAGTTCTCCTTATTTGTTGGCTTAATTTTGTCTTTATGCATCGACCTCGTGGATGCGAGTAGTATGTAGTTATATGAGGGGCGGAGGGGGCCCACCCTGCCACCCACAAGAAATTACTCTGTATTACATTCTTTGAATCCGGGTCCGATTACTCCCTTATTAGACAAAGAGTCAACTTTCGTGTTTCCTTCCCTTAAGGTGTGATTGAACATCACTTGTTCGAAATGCCTTAGTTGCTCTAATGCAGCTTCCAAATATACCCCCAATCTCCAGTTGTGGATTTGTCTTGTTCTTAGAGCATTTATGACCAGAGTTGAGTCTCCTTCAACTATCAAATTTTTAATTCCTAAGTCCTTACCCAATTTTAATCCAAGTAGAAGAGCTTGGAATTCAGATGCATTATTCGTTCCTTTTGCTAGAGGCTGAGCTAATCTCCCCAAAGTCGAACCTGTGGAAGTTCTAATTATGCAACCTACCCCAGACAGACCCGGGTTCTCTTTGGATGCTCCGTCAAAGTTTAGTTTGGCCCACCCCTGCTCAAGGGGGATCCACTGTGTCTTGTTGTGCTGTTCCGATGAAGCCACATTTCCTGAGCTGCCCAGTGGGGGGGTTTTGATTCCAAACCAATGTTTCATGATCCAAGCATCCCATTTGTTAAAGTTTGATTTTTTTTGTTTGTCCATTAGTTTTGCATTGAAGAGTTCTACTATGCTTGCCTCTATATTACACTGGAGTCTTGGGATCGACATCTCTTTATCCTGAAAAAGACGTCTGTTTCTCTCCTTCCACACTTCCCATATTAGGATTTAAGGACTCATTTTCCATAGATCTCCAAAGATGGAATTGTGATCTTTGCTTGGCCAAGAGTTTATGCATTCTAGTAAGGTATTGGGAAAAACAGTTACCCAGTTTAGTTTTGTGCACAGCTAGCACCACATCTGATAAGTGAACTTACAATTAATGAGTAAGTGATCCACTGTTTCCTCAGCTTTGTGACACAGAGGGCATCTAGTCAGACCATGATAGCCCAATTTGGTAAACCTATCTCTTGTAAGGATTCTTCCTTGAGCTGCAGCCCATGTGAATATCCCAGCCTTTGGAAGACAAACCTTGTTCCAACAAAGAGTTCAAGGGAACTCTGGATTTTCTTGAGTCGAGGATGATAGTATGTTGTATCCTATCTTGGCCGAATATATCTCGTTTGATGCAGCGTCCCAACGTAGACGATCACTCCCCTGTCTGCCCCATATTCTTCGTCTTAACAGTGCTTTCTCAAAGAATTCAATTTCCTGGGCTCCTAATTCCAGACTTCTCACCAATTTCCACTTCATATAACCTTCAGCTGAGTCTTTCGAGTGTTCTATGTAATCTCTAACTTTCGATCCCCAGATTTGTTTAGTCTTCTCCTTTACTCTTGAGAGTTCTGGGATTTCGGCTAATGTTGGATGTCCTTCCCAGGAGTCTTCCCAGAACATAGCCTGCTTACCATCCTTCACTTCCCACGTTAGAAAGTCTGTTATAAGATCTCTGCAATTTTTAATGAAGTTCCAAATTCGGGACCCAGATGGCAAAGATTTTGCTATTAGTAAGCAATAAGGGTCTGCTTCCAAATATTTTGCTCTAACTATCTTCACCCATTTGAGATCAGGGCGAGAATGAATAGTCCAAGCTAATTTTTCCCCCAGTGCCTTATTTTGATGAAGAACATTTCTCAAACCTGTCCCATCTTTATCCCTCTTCTCACATACCTTTTTCCATTTAATGAGAGGAATTTTCTTTTGATCTGAATTTCCTTTCCAAAAGAAGTCTTTCATCACCCTGTTTAGTTCTTTGCTCACTCCAACATAAAGCTGTAGATAGGACATCATGTAGATGGAAAGTGCTGAAAGGGTTGATTTGATCAAAGTTAATCTCCCTGCCTAGGAAAGCCACCTGTTTTTCCATGAGGATATTCGATCCTTACATCGTGTCACCATAGAATTCTAGGCATTATTACTTTTGGTGCCTTTGTCCAGTGGTAGTCCCAAAAATTTGCATGGCAATTGGCCCATCTTAAATCCTAGAATTCGTAAGATTTGAAGCTCATTGGGAAGGGTAGAGTTGAAGAAAAATATCTTTGATTTGGCCTTACTTACTTCTTGCCATGAAGCCCTAGAATAATCATCTAGCATTTTTTTGTATCTTTGTGCCAATTTTGCTGAAGCCTCACCAAACAACATTGTGTCATCTACAAATTGTTGATGTGTGATGTTGGGTAGACTGCTAGTTACTTGCAATCCTTGAATCCATTCAGACCTCCTTGCATTTTCAACTGATCTCCCGAGTGCTTCAACCATTATTATAAACAGAAAGGGGGATAGAGGGTCCCCCTGTCTAAGTCCTCTTGAAGCTGTGAAATATCCCTCCGGAGAACCATTAACCAACACTGAAAAACACGGACTGGCCACCCAACCAAAGAGCCAATCTACCCATTCCTTTTGAAATCCGAAGGCTTCCATTACCTTGAAGAGGAATCTCCAATTCACTCTATCATATGCTTTTCTGATGTCCAGTTTCAGCAGCATTGCCAGCTTATTCAATTTTTGAATTGAATGTATGACTTCTTGAGCAATGATCACCCCATCTAAAATTGAACGTCCTGGGACAAAACCTATTTGTTCCTCTGATATAATTGTGGGGAGAATCTTCTTCAATCTATTAGCTACTGCTTTGGCCAATATCTTGTAAATCGTGTTACACAAAGATATTGGGCGAAAGTCTTCCCAGGATTCTGGTTTTTCTTTCTTTGGGATGAGGGCAATTAGAGTGTTATTTGCTTCCTTTAACACTCTTCTATTTTTCCTAGAGTCTTCTATGGCTTCCCAAACATCCTTACCCAAGAAGTGCCAGCATTTCTGGAAAAAATTGGCCAGAAATCCATCCGGTCCGGGTGCCTTTTTTGGTTGCATCCCAAAGACTGTCTCTTTCACTTCAGCTTAAGAAAATTTGACATTCAAGGCTCTCATTTGAGTCTCAGAAATCAATTTCAGTATGAATTGCAAAGAGACCTTCTGGGCATCCCAATTTGAGCCTTCCTAGTCATTGAGAAGGTTCTGAAAGTAATTAACTGCTGAATCCTTAATATCCTTTGGATCTTCCATCAATCTTCCATCCCCATTTTGGTGGTGGTCTATTTTTCCTCTTCCTCATCAACCATTGATTTATTTGTGCTCTATATCTCATGTATGTTATTGAATTGACATGTGAAAGATGCTTCATCCTCTCCTTACAAAAGTGTGCACAAATGTCAATGGTTGCTCTATGTTTCACTTTCTACATGAGTGTGCCATCTCATAAGCTACTCCATTGCGCAAAGTTGTAGAAGTTTTTTCTTATGTACAAGAATTTCAATGTCTATGTATGAATATCATTCTACTCATTTGTATGTAGTTCACAAGCTCCAACTTTTGTGCAAGGCTTCAAACCTTTATTGTAACCATGCTCCACTGCTATGCATGTGCAAGGCTTGCACATACCACATATTCTACTTAATTTTATTTTGAGTGATGTGAATTGCTTAAATGCACTTAAATACTCATGCATCAATGCATTCCTCAAGGAGGGCTCAAACCATTAAGATGCATGAAATCAATACTAATGAAAGGCTCATATCCCTTAACAACTTTTAGATAGAAATGAGTCACCTTTATCACAACAAATGAGTCAAACAAATCCAAAACAAAAAAAATCAACCTTACAAAATTTAACATATAGATGTGCGGTATATTTTATTTATAATTTATTCAACAATATTATATTTTGTAATGTTTGGGTCAAACAATTACATTTCTTTTAAACAATTTATATTACTTTTAGCAAATTTAATACAATATGATACAGATAAAAAAAAAAAAAAACTAGAAACACCAATTTCAAATAAATATATAATCCAAATAATATTTTTAATTATAAATTTTATTGAGAAAACATTGCACCATAATAAGTTGTAGCATAGTTTTGCTTACTTTCTAAAAAATAAAATAAAAAACCTCATTTGAATCAAAACATGACTACACCTTAGAAAACCCTATAACCTCTAAAAGTAGAAACTACAGACTAAAATCACACACATGACTTCCATTGTTCCAATTTTTTTTTTTTTTATCTTTCTTTGCTAATCATAAAATTTCCCAAAAAATTACACCAACCAGATTTCATCCATATCTCTAAACCTGTCTTTTCGTTGATTCATTTCATACTATTTTTGAAATTGCATCCAAAAAATTGTAGTATTATGGAATAAATTTGGAGTGGTATTGAAATAACAATATGTTTATACAATCAAATCCACTTGAAATAAAGGTGATACAATTTAAAAAGAAAATACAGAACCTATATTTAACACTCAGATTTCAAGAAATAGTTCTTGAAATTCTGAAAAGAACAATATGTTTACACAATCCTGTACAACACCAATTTGGAGTACTATTGAAAGAACAATATGTTTACACAATCAAATCCACTTGAAATAAAGCTGACACAATTGAAACATTTTTTTTTTATACAGAACCCAAATTCTACAATCAGATTTCATGAATTAGTTCTCCTTTAAATTCTGAAAAGACTTCATTACCTTCTTCACCAACCGAACTAACTTAGGCTTCTTTTCCTTTTTCTGTAATCCTTCCTGCCTACAATTCTTCATAAAGACCTCATCCACCTTGGAAGCCTTTCTAGGCCTAACAGTCAACATACTATCTCCATCCTTTACAACACCTTCTTTTTGCTTTTTCTGTCCAGTATGGACTTTGCTTCTTCCTTGCTGTCCAGATTGTTTTCTGGATTTATCACCCCTGGCTGCAACAAGAAAACTTGCAAGGCTCTGTGCATACACAGGTGACTGCATGATACGACAAGGACTGGTTAGGCTTGAATTAACAGCTAACATGGCTGCATTTAGCTGCTTATTAAATGTTCTGAGTTCATAAGAGTCATATAATTGGCTTTCACAGTCCCACACTGGAGGCTTAATGAAAGGCTTGCAATCGTAATCTTTTTCATGGTCATTGAGGGCTTCAGCTATAGAAATTGGACGTGAGAGGCTTTTCTCTAGGCTCATCCTGTATTCCAGCCAATTCCCAATTGGTAGAGTAAGCTTTCTTGGTGGGTATGTAGATGGATAATTATTGGGTTCTAATAGTTTCTAAGGTTGGTCGACTCCTTTGCAATTAGGTATAATCTGTAACTAATCATTGATTGTTAGATAGACAGGTGAGTCTGCTGGACTCTCAAAATTCTTAGAAATTAGGTGTGGTTTAAGACAGTTTGGTTGTATTCCTTTTATTCTAATAGTTTTAAAATTGTTTTATGATCCAAATATTTTATATATTAATAAGATAATTTATTAACTCAACTGATCAGAGTTCTTTTAAGGAAGAGTTATCTTATTATGAATAGCTATCCTATTAAGATCTCCACTCCCTTGGAGCCCTTTCTGGTGGGTGAGCTATTTTATTCTAAATGACTACCTTTGTCATCAAGAATCCTCTTCTTATGGGCGGGGGGCCTAGTTCAATTGGCTAAAGCATCCTATTGCAAAGAGGTCACAAGATCTAGTCTCCCCCCATCCCCGTGGTACCAGAGGATGTGTCGCACCAGTGTTACCGGTCACTTGAAAAAAGTTTACTGGACACACTGCAGTTTATAGGGAAGCTACCCAATTCCTACAGTCCAAAAAATAAGAATCCTCCTCTTATATTGCCCTTTTCAGAAAAAGAGCTATCATACTAAAAATAATTACCTTGGTTGAATCCTTATCCTATTGGAGCCCCTTTTAGGGAGAGATTTATCTGACCATTAGTAGACCCACACTACCCACACAAAAAGCTGATTGGATTCCACTGGTTCACTCTCCCTGCAATACCATGCCACTCATCAGCATCAGTACAAGTTAACAACCAATAGTTATTGAAATGTTCTTACAATTATTGAGCTCAGCGAGGTATCCAAGATTATTAGACCTTTACCTTTAGAACAGTTGGAGATGATTTCTTCCTCTGTATAATAGATTTTTATGATTCATGAGATGGGGATGATTCCTCCTACAATTAAGAGGAACTTCTAGACACCAGCACCATTTGGCCAACAAGAGCATAAAGTCCCTTAAAGATCTTAGTTTTGAGGGCTGCTAATAGGCATAGGCTTGCTTCTTAGCCTTCATCCTCACCAGCTGGGGATTTTGAAAAGGACGATGACCATGACTGGATGAAAGTGAACTTATTTTGCTTTGTTAAAATAGACGAACTATTATTATGATTATTGTGATAACAACATTGAAAATAACGAATGTTTTTAAAATTTTGTAAGTATTGGGTATTGAAATCAACGAGCTCCTTAAGTCACCACGGTTGGTATTTGTTTTCTCTCATATTCTTTTCGATATATTCTAAGCATGTATTTCCAAGAACTGGAAAAAAGGCTTCTTAAATAGATCAATAGCCTTGCACTGAGGCTAAAAGCTACCTTTGTTTTTGTTATTTCCTTTCTAAACTTGACAGAAGGATAATGCAAGAGTAGCATACTGGGTCAGGGTGTTACCTCACGCTTGCGTAAGTCTTTCCAACTGGAATCAACATTAACAATATTAGGTATGCTTCTTTGACTAGGACATTATTATGCTCTTGTTTGGATTATTTGGGTGTGATTAATAGTATAGATATATTAAATATAAAAGATTTTTAAGGATATTAGTTTTGAGTTATTTTATTACTAACATACATATATTAAATATTAATATCTATAAAATAAGTTGAGTTATCATCATTATGAGACATCTATTTTGATTATATTATTTTTATTTGCACCCAAATTATTTCATTTTCTAAAATTATACTAAATTCTAACTTCTAAAAAATATTAAAATCTAAATAATTAATCATATAGTAAATAGATAATCAAATCACCACAATATTTTCAAGACTTAAAACTATTCTAAAATTAAATTATTTGGGTTCAATTAGATTGTATTGTTTTGAAAGATATGAATAATTAATCATATAGTAAATAAATAATCAAATCAACACAGTATTTTTAAACTTAAATTTCATTCTAAAATTAAATTAAGTTATAATTTTTAAAATTCATAAAATATTAATTATCCACTTGTTAAATAATTTATTAAATTATAGTGATTATCTAATACAAATGAATTACTTAAAATTACATATTCATTTTAAAATAATTTAACAACTACTAATTATAGTTTTAGAATAAATTTAAAAAATAATATTTAAATATAAAAGCAACCTTTCTATTTATTCTTTCTTTTTTGCATGCTAATCATTTCATATAAAAGCAACATTTCTATTTTTAGAAACTAATATTTATCTAGTTTATCATTTTAAAATTAAAAAAATAATATTTAATAAAATAGTTTAACAATTACTAATTGTAGTTTTGGAAAAAAAAATTAAAAAGTAATATTTAAATATAAAAAAAAACTTTATATCTTATTTTTTCTTTTATCATGCAAATCCTTTCATATTCTAAAATTAAAAGACATTCTAATTTCAAAAAAATCATAAAATATTTTGAAGTACAAAAACTCTTGATTTATATCTTTTTAATAGGTTGACAAGGAAATAAATCTCTACTTCTAGTTTTTTTAGTTTAATTGAATTGTAATGAGCTTTAAATTTTAATGATTAGTTATTTAAAAAATAAAAAAAACAATTAAATTGTTAAATCAAAAATACAAAAACAATTAAATCATCAAATTAAAATAGATTTTTCATTGACCTATCTATACAACACAACCTTATTTTGCAGCTCTTCATACTAAAAAGAATTATATACAACCATCAAAATAAAAAACATCTAAATGAAAACTTCTTTAATTTTTGTCTTTCCTTTGGTACAAATCACTTTGGAAAATCTGCCTGGTTAAGCATTAAAATTATGAATTATACATTATCAAATTGTCTTGCAGTATATTTGAAATCATAAATAGAAACTCTGACACTTCTATTTTTTATTTTTAACACTACAACCATACAATTCTCTTGCAGTAAACATGTATTCACTCCATTCAATGAGTTTTGTTATCCTCATAATCTAGATTGAGCTATTGCAAAACAAAAAATATCACTATATAATCGGAAGAATTGACAAGCAAAAGAATAGTGAGAGGTATTGTAATAGAAGAGCAATTCCCTTGCTAAAAAATATGCCTAAAATTTCAAAACTTGCTTCTTCTTCATTTCTAGCTGTTGTGTCACTGCACAAAATAATGCCTAGATCTAAAAAAAAGTCTGAAAGACTAATGATAAACAAGTAAAAACATTTGGGAAACGTCTGCCGCTCTGCAAGGAAGATGCCCATATCTCCTCTCCTCCCGTCTGATGCCTGCAAGGAGTTTGATGGCTCCAAGTCTTCTCCACTCCAGGGTGCGCATCCATCTTGTCATGCCTTTTCTGTGGGGGTCAAGGTTGGTGGCGGCAGAGAATTTAAGGTTGCCTTAAACGGTGATGCCCTAGGTCGACAGAAGGCTGATTCGCAGCCAGGGTTCTCTAACTCACCCTCCCATGGCGGTGTAAATCAAAGGCCCCCTTTTTCTGTGCGTCATTCGCTGACAGCCCCTGAGATTCGTTTGAAAAAATTCGTTGGTGATAGAGAGGCTTTCTTATAGACCCATGCTCTTGTCTGCAGATTTATGAAGGCATGGCCAAAGTTAAGTGATCTCCATTCTTGGATATGTTTTGAACTGGAAAGATCATCTGGAGGAAGAAGTAAGTATTTATCCGTGCGCTAAGGGGTTTTTCATTTTGGAATTTGATTCTATAGAAGATAAAGAAATGATATTAAACACTAGTCCATGGTTTTTCCAAGGAGATTTCCTATTCATGAAACCCTGGTTTCCTTCTTTTGATCTGTGTATAGAGTCTTTTTCTTCTGCTTTCTTGTGGGTACGTTTACCCTATCTTCCATTACAGTTTTGGGAAATTGATTGTCTAAAGGCCATTGGCAATGGGTTGGGCAAATACCACTGCATTTCAAAAGAAACAATATATTATGAGAACTCAACCTTTGCTCGCCTGTGCATGGAAATGGAAGTTTCAAAAGGTCTTCCAACAAAGATTTTCCTTAAAGTTGGCAATAGACGATGGTGCCAACCAATTGATTATGAAAAGATTGCTTTCCGATGCAAGAAATGTTTTAGTACTAAACATGTGACTGCACATTGTGGTAAGGGTTGGGCTAAGGCTGCCCCATCTACAATCCATCTTGGTGGGATGGGGTGGAGTCTCGTCATTATGTTATCTCTCCTTCTGAACAGGTAGCTGCTACATCTCCTCTAGTGTTCCAAGAAAAGGCTCCAATGTCTCCTCAACCCTCTCCAGTCCAAAATATTCTAGAGAACGAAATTAAGCAACCATCTCCTTTGCAGCATAGGCACACAAAAATCTCCTCGTTATCTTGGGTTACTCCAGCAAATAGTGACAACAATGTAAACTTGAGCTTGGCAAGCAATAGTCTTGAAAAAGAACAAGTAAACTTGAACATGGCAAGTAGTAGTCTTGAAAAAGAACAAGAATGGATGGAGGTGAAGTGCAAAAAGACGCCTACTTCAAAACAAAAGCATCTAATGATATTAAGGTCCTCTAAAAATGCATGTAATCTGAATATGTAATGTCTTGAAAATATGTAATCATATTTTTCAAAGCAATGGAAAGAGTGCTATCCTCTTTGATAGCGATTTGCCAAAAAAAAAAAAAACAAGTAAAAATATAATTGTTAGTATTACAGGCATAAATTTCTAAACACGAAAGCCAACTCCTAGAAGCTATTACAAACAAAATTTAGACCATAGGAAATAAAGTACAATAAAGAAACTAATCCCAATTTCACACTTTGTAGTGCACATTTCGTAACCTCTCTGAGTCTGAGCACCCATTTCTTTTTCGAAGTTGAAGAATGACAATTCCCAAACTGTAAACATCGAATTTGGTGCAATATTCGGCGCTTGTCAAATATTCTAGATCCATGTAAGAAAATCTACCTTTTGGCTCCAACTGTGAGAGTAAATCTTGTGGCAGAGGACAAGTTAGGCATCAAGCACCATTATTATATCCAAGTATCCCAAAAATAATTGTAATACTTGAGTATCCCAAAACATATTCGTTGTTCACTCCCCTCGTCAGAACAAACCCCACTTGATACCACAGATTTGCAAATCTTTCTACAAAATAAAAATCTGTAAACAATAAAAACAAATTTTTAACTTAATTGAAATGCATTTGTTGTAGATTAAGTATACCAAGACTTATTAAATGAGTTGTTCCCTCTACACCTCCAGATTTGCAAATGCTTTATTGCTATCGTAATCATCCTGCTGCTCTTAACTCCATTAAATTTAGCCATGTTTTCCATTGTTGCTCGGTTTTCTAGTGAAATAAAATCTTTTATGTTTCTCTTTCTCCCACTCATATTGCTTGCAATTCAAACATGCATCATTTAATACCTACAAAATGAACCAATTACTTAATCATTCATACTTCCGGGCTAATTTACAAACAATTTTCTATGACATTCCAAGAAATAAAAGGAAAATTAAATGCATTTGAACTCTTTACCAACAAAGTAGATTTAAGTAAATATCTGAAAAAATATCAAATAACAATTCCTTTTAAAAAGAAGAAAAAATAATGGTAAGGAAGTAATTGTATACACAACTTTCTTGGATGTCAGAAGGTCAAAGTTTATGTCCGACATAATGATCTAATAAATTTCATGAAGAGGACAAACTTAAACTCCTTTGTCTACGTGTGTCTCTATCTCTATCATACACAATACCATCCTATTCTCGGTGTCTCTCTTCGTGGCGGTGCATTAACTCCTCCGCCAAGCATGTATGTGGTGTGGTTTGAACCATAGTTGCTTATCAAACACATATCTCCACAAACATGGGCTACACAATTAATCGCTCTCTAACAAGATAGAAATTGAAATTCTAATCATCTGGACAAGCGAAGTATAAAACATTATATATTTAGAGTATGGTGGTGTAGAATAATTTAGCTAGCTAGTTGGATTTGGACAAGACGTTGTAAGTTTCCATTTTTTAAGAGTTTTATTTAGTGTTTGCTTTTATTTTTTGAGTTGTATCAAAGATCATGATACAAATATTGGTTAAAAATTAATATTCTTAACTGTGATTTTTTTAAGACTTTTTGATTTTTCCCTTATATGTATGCTACAAGTCATTTCAACATCAATTTAAAAGCAAAGACTAAAAATGTACTCAGGTTTTGCAATCCATAATGTGAGTGTAAGAAGCCTCTCAACTTAATAACTATATGATACCTATGTAAATGTGAAACATTTGGGAAAATTTTATGTTGCTCATATTCAAAATACAATATAGATAATGTTTACTTATAAAATAGGACAAAAAACAATTTTAATCTGAGCCAAGAAAACAAAGATAAAGTAAGTAATAATGAAAACACAATATCTTGTTTATGTTATTTTTTAATTTATTTTTAAAAAGGTTTTATATCAGATTTAAAGTTTTTTTTATCTACTCAATACAAAAAAGAAATTTTAGGTTGAAATTTTTTCAATTGGGGGTTTTGCATTCAACAAGATTTGATCTCTTATAGACTCATTCAAAACCATTCAACTTTATTAAAAGATTGAAAACCCAATAATATTTGTATCATTTAAATGCATATATATTATGATAAATTAAATAATAGACATAATACTTTATATATTATGCTTTTGATGAAGAAAAGTAGGTTTTGACGGGACCTACAACCCAAAACAAGGCAAAGATGCTGCAAGAAAAATAATCAGCAAACCCAACCGTAGCCCATTAGCAAGCTGGGGCGTAAATCCCACAACCGAAAACAAACAGGTTTTACCTGGGACCACAAACCCAAAGGTTTTGAAGGGACCTTAAACCCTTAACCAAAATTTTTAGGGACCATGAACCCAAACGAGAGTCATTATCAAGTTTTGGCTGGGACCTCAAACCCAAAACAACAGGAATCTAAAAAGCAACATCCTTCTTGCAACTCCATCCAAACTGATAAGCTATCCCACACTCCACCTCTATAGGATAGGCCCCCCCTCTATAGGAGAGGAAGATTGAAGAGCTCGAACTACCAAAGCAACCCAACTCCTGCTCATAGTAGCTCCACCTCAAAAGGAACTAGCTCCACCTCTAGAGGAGCAAGCAAAGGAGAAGAGGACTTTCCATTAGACCTGTAACAAATAACTCCACCTCAAAAGGAGCGAGATCAACCTCAACAAGAGCAATCTTCACATCTAGAGAAGAAACCAACTGAAGAATCCAACCAAAAGAAACCACTCTAGTAGGAAAAGCACTCACAACAACCAGAAGCTTCAGAAGAGATGGAGACAAGAAACCAAGCTTGAAGATCAAGACAACCCTCAGAAAAGAGAGCACACACACCAAAACCTTCGAAAAAACCTCCAAAGGCCACAACCCGAACCAAAAAAAAAATCCCCCACAGTACACCTCAACATCCTACACCGAAAGGGGACCCAAGAGAAAAACATAAAAAAAAGCCCCCTCTAAGACAATATGAGCTGCAAAGGAAACCCAACAAAAGGAAAACACATGCCCTAAAAAAGAGCTACCAAAAGGCAACACCAGGTCAGAGAGAGGCAACACTAGTCCATCCATGCAAGAGGACACCAAGCCAAGAAGAAACATGGAGGCAACCAAACAAGAGAGCACACCTTCAGCCCCGACATGCCGGTCCAAGCTCAAAATAAGCCACAACCTTAGACATCCTACAAGGGACTACCGCCATAGAAAATAAGCCCATAACCAGACCAGAAAGCAATGAAGTAGAACACCTCCCAAAAGAAACAGAGGAAAACAGAGCAAGAACAGAGGAGACCGCTGCCCACCAAAGAACATGCCAAGCCAAGCACCAAAAAAGCAAGAAGGAAAGTAGGAAAACCCTATAAGGGCCAAACCCCAAACAAAGAATACCACAGGAGGTACCCAACCAACAAAGAGAGACGACCCCAAGAAGTAGCTTAAAATGAGCCACAACCTCTCCAGCTCTGGCTCCCACCATGACAACATCAACAAGAACACCAAATTCGCTACCCACAAAGTCAACCTCATAAAATACCAAAACAACCATTGGAGCACCCACCGAAACATCCAAAATCTAAAGTCCAATGAAACTTTTGCTCCCGCCTAGCTCTCTTAGTTCCACCAAAGACAAAAGCCAAGGCATCGAAACAGAACCACCAAAAACAGGACTGCCAGCCTCAACCTAGCTTGAGGAAAAGGAAACAGGAGCCCCACTCCACCACCTGCACAAACGCTACCGCAACATTCAACTCCCCAAAATGCCAGACGAGGAACAACGAACCTCCCAAAGAAGCTCCAGCGAACCAAGCCACCCCTCAAATCCATCTGGATCATCCTGTTCTCCTGCATTGTCGCCCACATTCAAACTCCCACCTCGCCCTCCTCTCTCACCTCTCCCACTGCGCTCCATTCCAACTTAATGTATTACTTTATTTATTATGTTAAACTAAACATTAAACAAAATATTTTTTTGAAACTTCAATTTATTTTTTCCAATCAAATTCTTCTTTTTTATTACATGAACATAGTGTAGAATAAGAAGCAAAAGAGTTGAACTGGTGCCCATTAAATAATGAACCTGTGGAAAGAGAAATGAATAATAATGAATACACAAAGATTGTAGAGTGATGTAGGAGCATCCTAGGGTGTAAAAGTAATCAACGTCAACCAAAAAAAAGAGTATTTTATTTTATTATTTTTGTTTTGTGGAATAATATTTTTATGTGAATAAAATGCAATATTAAGGCTTAAATAATTTATATTAAATTATTAGTCTTATTTTATATTACAAATTCTAAGTGAGAGATAATGGTGGAGGTAAATTGGAAAATTTGAAAAATCAAAAAAATAAAATAAAAAACTGGATGTGAATTTTTGGGAGGTTACAAATTTTTATGAATTCTTTTATTTCACCTCATAAAAGCATTCAAAAAGTTGGGTGTCAAAGATTGTGATGATAACTTTTTCTATTCTAGGGTCTACTGGAGTAGAGTGGAAAAATCAATTTATCTTCTTGAATTGGGAATTTTCAAAAGTGGGTTCAAAGATGCTTTTATCATTTAATATTTTCATTATTTCATTTTATGGAGCATCTTCTTGGATTGGTCATAGCATTTAGGAGTTACAAAAAATGATGGAAGTCTTTTCTTGAAAAGGCTTGATTTTTAACAATTTTGAAGGGGTCTTGATACCATAAATTTGAAGAGGAAGGCTTGGGGTGTAGCCATTGGAGAGAAGACCAAAACACCATGAATTTGTAGGTTTGAAGATGAAGTTGCAGTAGCATATAAATGGGGTTATAGAGGTTTTATTGTAGCAAGGTTGCACATGACAGTTTGCAGGTTACAAGAGCTAGAATCTAGTAAAGGAAGCTGAGTTGAAGAAAATCAATTTGTATTTGATTTTTATTGTTATTTTTCTAATTTATATCAGATTTTAGATGGTTTGAATCAGCCCATATGGCTGCAAAAATGTAATTTCAGTTTGGCATTGATTTCTATGTAAAAGATGAGAGTTTGAATGAGAAAATTGAAGTCATTTCATCCATATTTATGTTATTACAAGAATTATTTTTAGTTGCTTAATTACTATCCAACAAATGTGTGTGTGGTTGTGTGTTTTTATATTGTAAGGTATTTTTCCTCTTCATTAGTGGTATCAAAGCTGGTTGTTCTTGAGTGTGTAGGAAAAATCATTGATGTGAGGCAGTTTGCACTAGGACTTGTGGGTAGAGAGTGAAGTAGTTGCAAAGAGAGTGTGGAAAAGTGTTTGAAAAAATGTCTTGGAAGCCAAGAGAATTTTTTGTAATGAAGAAATAATTTCTAGAGGCACAAACAGAGAATCAAGAGCCCATCTAGAGGAGTAATTTATTCCGAACAAGGTGTAAAGTGAGTGGGAAATGTTGCAAAGTCATTGTGGATAGTGGTAGCACCAATAATATTGTATCTGAAGAGATGGTAGACAAGCTGAAATTGAAAATAATAAAGCATCCTAGCCCTACTACATTTCTTGGTTGCAAGGAGATTGCCAAATATGGGTAAGTGAGCAATGTCTGGTTGATTTTCAATTTCGTAGATATAAGGATGTGATTGTATGCGATATAGTACCTATGGATATATGCCATTTTTTTTTGGGTAGACCATGGTTGTATGATCGAAGAGCTCTACATGATGGTAAGAAGAATACATATAACATCATAAAGGATGGGGAAGAATATGTTTTGAATCCTTTGTAGGATAGGCAAGAGGAAGTGACAAAAGAAGTTGAAGCAGATAATATTTTAGGATAGAAAGGAAAATAAAATGGGAAGGGTTGAATCTTATTGTTCTTTTGGTATTGATATGTTTGCAATTGAAACTTTGTGTGTAGGGAAGAAGGATGAAAAGGAAAATGTGGAAATCCTTGTTCAAAAGGATAAAGAGGGAAAAGAGGAGGAAAGCGTAGCAATGATTAAGGATGATGAGTGTCCTTTGGAGGACTTGAAAGTAATGGAAAATGAAAGTGCAACTAAGAGTGAAGGTGAAGAAGATATGACAACAAGCAATGGTGAAGAATAGGTTGAAGAGAAAGAGATAATGCATAATATATTTCATTTTTATGATGAATATGAGAGTGGATCTTGTGTAGATGAAAATATTTCAGTGGTAGAAAAGGAATGGAAAGTGTTGACGGAAGGTGGAGTGAAGATTGCAACAAAAGGTAATGAGGTGAAATCAAATTTTGATGAATGCTTTGATGAGGTTAAGAATGATATTGCAGCAAGTAGTGAGGAAATAAAACCATTTATTTTTAATTATTTTCATGATAAGTTGGATGATGTAGTGAATTCAAATGAGATGGTTCAGTTAGAGATTGTTGGTGAAGTATGGAAGGTAGAAGATTTGTTTGGTATTGCAAAGTTTGTGTAGGTGCATTTTGGAGGAGGTGGTTAGAATATGGTGGGTTGAATTCCACAAGATTGGAAGATATTGTGAGTTGCATTTGGTGGAGGTGGTTGGTTTATGGTGGAGCTGATTCCACATTGAAAATGTTGAGTGCAGAGAAGAACTGTCAGAAGAGAAGGATACTTGTTCCGACTAGGTGCTGGAAGAGGAGAAAGAAGAAATCATTGGTGTTACCAAATTCAGTAATGGAGTTGCTAAAGGTTGTTTACAACCTGAAAGGATGGTCCTACCATCCAATTCCATTTTGTGAGACCAAACTCACAAAATTTTTCTACCTTAGGTGTTTGATGCAGGAGCATCCTGGGGTGTAAGAGAAATTAACATCAACAAAAAAAAGAGTATTTTATTTTATTATTTTTATTTTGTGGAATGATATTATTATGTGAATAAAATTCAATATTAAGGCTTAAATAATTTATATTAAATTATTAGAATTATTTTATATTACAAATTCTAAGTGGGAGATAATGGTGGAGGTGACTTGGAAATTTTGAAAACTAAAAAAAAAAAATAGAACTTGGTGTGAATTTTTGGGAGGTTACAAGTTTTTATGAATTCTTTTATCTCACCTCATAAAAACATTCAAAAAGTTGGGTGTCAAAGATTGTGATGATAAATTTTTCTATCTTGGGGTCTACTGGAATGGAGTGGAAAAATCAATTTATCTTCTTGAATTGGAAATTTTCAAAAGTGGGTTCAAAGATGCTTTTATCATTTAATATTTTCATTATTGTCTTTTATTGAGCATCTTCTTGGATTGGGCGTAGCATTTAGGAGTTACAAAAAATGATGGAAGTCTTTTCTTGAAAAGGCTTGATTTTTAACAATTTTGAAGGGGTCTTGATGCCATAAATTTGAAGAGGAAGGCTTGGGGTGTAGCCATTGGAGAGAAGACCAAAACACCATAAATTTTCAAGTCTAAAGATGAAGTTGCAACAACATATAAATGGGGTTACAAAGGTTTTATTGCAGCAAGGTTGCACATGACAGTTTGCAGGTTATAAGAGCTAAATCTAGTAAAGGAAGATGAGTTGAAGAAAATCAATTTGTATTTGATTTTTGTTATTATTTTTCTAATTTATATAAGATTTTAGATGGTTTGAATTAGCCCATATGGCTGCAAAAATGTATTTTCAATTTGGCATTGATTTCTATGTAAAACATGGGAGTTTGAATGAGAAAATTGAAGTCATTTCATGCAGATTTGTGTTATTACAAGAATTGTTTTGAGTTGCTTAATTTTTGTCCAACAAATGTGTGTGTGGTTGTGAGTTTTCAGATTGTAAGGTGTTTTTCCTCTTCATCATAGAGACATGCAAAACAATATAAGTAGAACCAACCATGCAACTCCTTAGTGAATACACTTCTTCAATAAATGTTGAATTCAATTATTCATATTTGATAAATCAATTTTTAAAAATCATCCAAACTTTAAAGAATATATAGATTCCATACTTTTTCAATTTCAAAAGGAATATCCAAGAATTAGAGAGGTGTAGGTGCAAGCAAATGGGTGAATATCTAAACCCAAGGATAAGTGCCTTCCCTATACAATATTTGAGCACTGAAAACATCCACAAACTTGCTAGCATCCAAAACTTGAATCAAGATATAATAGGTAGCCTCTTTGTTTGATGTTCCTTCCACTTTTCCCCCCACCACTTTTTTAAACACAAGTCCAACATGCTACCCAACAAAAAAACTAAACCAATTATTCAAGATTAATGCACAATTACACAAATACTTTGGCCATTAGAACAAACTATATGTATTCCAACTACAAATCAAAGAAAAGAAGAGAACAAATTTAAGTGAAAAATAATCAATTGTCATTACATGGAAAGTGTTATAGTTTGTTAGAGCATAGTCCACCAACTTTTAAATAGTTGCATTGGTTTGAAAATCAGGAATGTCCACAGTCTGGGATGGATTTGCATAGTGGGTCTTAGATAATAAGCACAATATTGTTATCATCATCACAACCATTCCAAGTCTTATGGAAGCCATTGCAGGAGTATAATTACTTGAGAGAAACTTATGAATATCTATGCTATAGAAAAGGCCTTGAAGCCATTTATAATGGGTTGATCAAAGAGAAAAGCAATTTTAAAGTAGAAGGTCGCGTATATCTACAACACCTCTTAGTTATCCAATTGTTTTTTTGGCAAATTTCAATGTTTCTTTTATTTTGCTAATAATTTATTTGTTTATTTAGAGGATGATTTGTGTAGTTAGGTGGAAGTAGAGAGTGATTTGGGAAGATTTTATGGCTTTAAAAACAATAACCATATCTAATACAAAAAAATTAAAGAAAAATAGATATTCATTTAAAAATAATTAAAAAATTACTAATTATAATTTTAGAATAAATTATGAACTAAAATGTATCTATAAAATCAAATTTTCTATTCTTTTAGTATAATTATAAAATAAAATTATACTTAAAAAATGCATTTAAAAAATCATAAAATAATTCACATAGGGAAGTTTTTGATTTAAATCTTTAATATGTTTGCAAGAGAAATCACCACAATATCTTGAAAACTTAAATTTCATTCTCAAATTAAATTAAATTCTAATTTCTAAAATTTATAAAAAATATATTATTTAGTTTTTCCTCTTTTCACATGTAAATCATTTCATTTTCTAAAATGATACTTAAAAATGCATTTAAAAAAATTATAAAACCATTTATATAGGAAAGTTGCATTTTCATCTTTGCTTCTATCCACGCTTTTTGATTTTATGTACAAACATCTATGAATGTAATAAAGTAGGTAAACAAGATTTTATCGCCACTTGCATGTCATTTGAACGTCAACTTAAATGCAAAGTATAAAAATGTAGTAGGTTTTGTAATCCATAATGTGAGTGTAAGGAGCCTCTCGACTTAATTAAAAAATTATTTTATAATTTTAGGTTTGTTTTTAAGATATATTTGTTACTAATCTAAAAAATGTTCTTGATATCAAATC
>VDFB02047224.1:0-17085 GCA_007258455.2 Sequoia sempervirens | reverse complement strand
TCTAAGATTTTCGTGAATTTACTATTTAGTAAATTCTATTTCCGCGCTTTACACTTGAGTTCAACAGTGGTTGACTTCTACTCCGCTTTGGTCACTTGACTTGTTTCATTAATGGCTTCAGGGCGCATTTGGAGAGATAAGTGAGTTATTTAATTAAAAAAGTCACGTTTAATGTTATATTTTAACGTTGACCCCCTTGGCCTAGTCTATTGACTTTATGTTGTTTTGAAAAGTGGTCTTCTTGAGGGTGGCGCCTTCATTGAAGATTATTTTATATTTTATCCAAAGTCAAATCAAGATATAAGGTGGACGCATTTATTAAAGTATTGAATTTATTTTAAAAGTGAATATTGAACTTGAAGGAAAAGGACGCCATCTTTGAGGAGATTAGGGTTTTTTGACTTTGAGAGGAGTTTAGGGTTTCGAGAAGTCAACCAGAAATTATAAAAGGAAGACTTGGATCATCATTTGGGCATCTTTTATCTACAGGAATGTTATGCTGCCGGATTGGCTTTGGGATTGCTTCGAGGAATGAAGGCCTCCTAGCTCGGGCATCGCTTCTTGCTTGCAATACAGCGACTAGTGGTGATTTAGTCTAGTTCGTGTGTTTGCTTTGAGATTAGTGCATTGTAATCAGCTTGTAGCTTCCTTGTTTCAGTTTTGCATATTAGAGTTTTTCATGAAATTGCATTATTTGCTACAACAGATTCATGTTTTTATTCATAAGTCAAGAAAACAACAAAATATTGTTCTGGGTGTTACTCCATCTTCATTGCTAGGTCTAGGCGCCATCATCCTCTAATTTGCAGATTTTTTAGAGAAGCCATTAATTTATAAGAGCAGATCGCCCTTCCTTGAGGGCCGTACCATCTGCTGCTTGCATTGAAACCCGTGCATAAATAATTTAAGGTTGTTTGATCTGTTTTCAGTGTCTTAGTATAGGCGCCTTCATTCTTAGGGAATATTGCATTTAGTTTCAAGTCAATCCGTTGAGTTCTGGAAGAGTTATGAACATCTGAGTGCTTTCTTAGACTGCTGGTTATTCATTTAAAATTGCAGATTTGTAAAGAAAACCAGAATTGTTATTTGATCATTGAAAGGTTCACTGTTTGGCACTCCTAACTAAGCTAAGGAGAGTTCTTTATGATCTATGTGAGAGTTATGAACAATTGAGGGATTTCATAGGCTGCTGATTATTCATATAAAGTGCAGATTTGTGACAAAAATCAGAATTAGGCTCTTGATCATTGAGAGTGTTATGGTCTTGGCACTTCTATCCAAGATAAGGCAAGTTCTTTATGATGTAATGCTAATCTCTCAAACTCCTAAGCTATTGGCAGGCGGATGATTCTTATTTTTGTAAACTGACAGTAGTACTGGCAGTAAATTTCAGTCTTGTTCAAATCTGGTTGTAATGCTCAATTTCATTTGAAGTTATTGTAATAATTACATCTCCGCCCTATGGTAGCTACTTTCCCACTCTGGGTTAGCAAGCACATTCTGGGTGTTGAGTATTTTCAGCTTTCAACATTTCTTTTCGAGTATTGTACTTTGTAACACTCCGCCATATGGTCGCCCCTCACTCCATTCTGGATTGGGTAGCACATACTTGGTGTCGAGTTCCCTTTCAGCAAGTAGAGTAGAAGATCCTCTGACCATATGCTCGCCATCATCGGCGCCATTCTTGGTTAGAGTTCCTGCATAAGCAATTTGATTTAGATCCTCTGACCAATGCTCACACCTTGCCCACATCGGGATCCGGGTGTACATTCTGGTTAGAGTTGCTTTAGTACGTTTTGGTTTATCTGCTAACCTTAACGGGTGCATTGATTTGTAAATGGTAAATTGAAAAAGTTGAAAAAATTTGGCTCGGAATATTTCATATTTGAGGGACTTTACTATTTATAAAACATCATAATAATGCTATTTTTAGTCAGGGCACCTGGACACATGGGGGTTATATAGTGTTGACCCCAGCTTCCGACGACACGTCAAAATATTGAATATTGAGAGATATTAATATTTAAGTGGTTAAGTTATTTAATTAATTTAAGGGAATATTATAAAGTTATAATTTAACTTTATAAAAGTATTGAGCCACTTAAATGTTATAAAGGGTGATTAAATGGTAAATCAAAATGGTACGCCCAAGTTGAGTTAATTATTTAAAAGGGGTATCAAGTATCTTAAATACATTTTAAATGTATTAAAACTTAATCAAGAAAGTCGTGCCATTTTGGGGGAGATATAAGGAGCAAAGAGCAATTCGACCTCATTCATTGGATTGAGCATTTGACATTGATTTCTTTGGCTTCTTGGAAGTTTGTGCCTGAGACTAGGGTTTCATGCATTTTATCAACATTGGAGAACAAAAATTCTTCAGAGTTTGCAATCTTGAAGTCGTGGAAAAGACCACCAAATCATTGCCCGAGAGTTGGCTTCATGCAGAGCCATTATTGAGCTTTATTTGTGGAGATTCGGCCCAAGGGTTAGAGCATCTTTGAAGAGCATTTCCAGAATTCATTAAGGCAGCCATTATCAATCATTCGCAGTTTAGTGAGGCTGACCAGCATCCATACAAAAGCCACATGTTAGCATTCTTGACCAGGCCCCTCATCTTGGATGAAACGCCTTATAAGCATTAGGCATATATCTGCATATATAGGGGCGGCTAGACTAGTATTATCATTTGGCACTCTTTTAAAGGTGGAGAAATCATCATCTGCAGCAGATCGAGTAGTTTCATCAGAATATTCATTGCTGGTTATGGTTTCCAGATTTTCAAATAAGGGTTTGCTTGCATGTTCGGGTATGCAACCTTGTTTTTATGCTATGTTTCTATCTTGTAATGATATATATATATATATATATATATCTCATGTTGAATAAGAATGATTGCAGCATTTATATATTCCCAGTTATTTCTTGTTAAATCTTGCCTAGCAACATTTTATTTAAATGCTATAAATTCATCAAAACAACAAGAAAACACAAAAACAGTGCTTTCAGCATCTACAGGCAGAGTTAGAACCAGCAGGGTTCTTCACATTTTGTCAAACATATGTCAAGCATACACTAAACTTCAATATGTATTGACTGCAATCTTATTTCAATGTAAGCTTGCCAAATGACATTACCAGCTGGACGCCTTACAATGTAATAAGTGAATATGACAGTGATGCAACTGTAATGTAATATGACCCATCATTTACGACGGGAACATAATGATATTGAAATGCTAATACAAATGTTTATGATGGTAGCGAGCATAATTGAATTTAGGAATGCAGATTGCAATTACAAAAGGCTGTATAGAAAGTGATTAAGATAGACTGCAAAGAAGACAAAACTAATGCAACTAACCTAGTAAACTTTTGGATGATAAAGGTAGTGACCAAATGATGCTTGAAACCATGAATTCTCTTCTACAACCACCCTTTACCAGCAAGCAATCGAGACTCCTTCAATATGCAAAGGCTAAATGATATGTTCCAAAATCAAACTGTTCTTAATTACCGCGACTTTCCCAACAATACCAAAACTACCTAGCAAGAATGTGTCTCCCTTCTAATGTCCAAACAAATGATAACTAATAAAATTGAACAATTCTGAGTGTTCCCAGTGGTTGCACCCAAAATGCCAAGATTTCTCCCACAAGAAATGGAACTTAGATGATGAGAACAAATGTCTCCAATGCTGCACTATAATTTCTTAATGAAATTCGATTTTTCCCAAATGAAATTGATATGCCAGTGGAACAGAAAAATAATGCAATTATTTTCCTTCAAAATCACACTTCTCCAAAGCAGCTGAAAATTTCAAATAGAATCAAATACCTCCCAAGAGAATTCTTCAATGTCTTCTTTACCAAAATCAATTATCTTCTTTCTTCAAAAATTTGGTCAAAGACCATTAAATTTTTCAATGATCAAACCAACAAATGATAAGTTCCTTCCTCAAGTGAAATGTTGATTGCAACAATAAACCAGTTGCTGCAATTATTCAATGCAATAATAAACCAACTATTGCATCAATCCAAACCCTTATCCAAGAGTGCAATAATACACTAGCTATTGCACCAATTCAAATTCTTGTAATGAAGCAAGGTCTATAGAAACCCTGGATGGATTTCTCCACAATCTCCAGCTAGGGTTGATATTTCACAATCGAACCTGGTATCCTCGAGTCTTCAAACCCTCAGAAAAGCAAGCATTCAAGTTTCTAACAATCTGGTTTGGGAAGTATAATCCAAGACATGCCCAAATGCCAAGCCAACAGTTCCTTATAAAGATTTCTCAATGACTTCCAAGAAGCTTCTAGAAATATTATTATTTTATTCCAAAGTGACTTTATGATTTATTATTTTATTTTAAGTCACTTTTAATTAAATTAATTATAAATAAAGTTACCCTTTTAATTTTAATTTATGGAGATAACTTTATAAACAATTAATTTAATTATTATTCCCTTATTTCTCCTTTTTAGGCTTTGAGAATAAAGGCTAAAGTCTCTTGGGTGGCTGCTAAGGAGGGACGTTACAGTATGTAATGGAGATATCAGTACGTTATTTTTTGGGGCTATGGTTTTAGTAGTGTGCCATGTGGTTGTATATGTAACGTGGGAGAAAGAGACAGGGCATGGGTGTGTTTTCAGGTGTAGTTGACAATTTTGATGTTATCGATATTGTGTTGGTGTTCGTTGCTTGAGAGAAAGTATTACTGGCTTAGAGTTGCTTTGTTTCTAGGAGTTTAATAACATGTTGAGTTTACTAGAGAATATAGAGATGAATTTGGTTGTATGTTCAGCTTGATCATGAGACTAGAAGGTGTATAAGATTATATTTGTTCAAGTTGTCACTGATAAAATGGGTGATGTTTGAATGATATTGAAATGGTTCCTAAAACATTAACTGCTTCTATGGTATTTGTGAGACCCTATTGTGAGTGTAATGGTTTAGTAACCAGCCATCTATAGAGTTGGATAGAGTAGTGGATGATGGAGTATGATAGTAGGATGAAACAAATCTATGAAGGATAAGCTAAAAAATAATAGAAAACTACACCATAGTGGAGAAATATAAACATGGTATACTTGGTATATTCTACCTAAAAATGATGTGCATACTTCACAAAGCATGAGGAATATAGCATGCTCACATCCTAAACACTAGTCAAATGTTTCTAATGCAAATTGGGAGAATGTTGGATATAACATTGAAATTTTGCACCTACATGCTTAAATTATAGATAAATGAACCAAAAGGATGAAAAATTCTATTGTAATAGAATAAACCCATTGCTAGTGTGGGATTTACCTCACATTTTTATTTCCCATTCATCTTTTTAACCTTTCTTAGGTGGATTTACCTCTATTTTTTTATTGGTAAGTTGGAGTTAAGTAGAAACTAACTCCCAACTACCTCTAGTTTGTTAAGAAATTTGAACAAACCTTTCCCTCCAAAACTTGAAATTTGGTTTAAATTGATTTCTCTTATATATTCTCCTCATTCCCTTAATGCAAGTACATCATTTTGACTTGCACTCTCATGTATTTTTTTTCTCTTTTGATATTAGCATTGTACTATGTTTTCCTAGCTCCATTTTCATGCTTTAGAGCCGAGTGGGTTAGATTGTTGGTTCAAATCTGAAAATTATATTACTGAGCGTCTCTTAGTGTAGAAGTAGAAATATCAATCTATGGCTTCATGGAGGCTTTTCATGGCATCATGGAAGCAGTCAATTTTTTCTTGCACCATTAAGAAGGTCATTTTGTGCCTATATGAAGTCTATATGAAGTTGAGGGTAAGTGCACCAAGTTGTGACCTAAAATCAACATAGTCTAATGTTCAAGAGAAAATGAAGATAGTTACACTCAACATTTGAAGATAAAACAAGAATAAGAGTTGTGCTTTGAATCTACTTTCTAAGCTACTATTTTTTTGAAAATAAGGAAGATTAAAGGTTTCATAAAGCGGGGCCCTAAAAGTGGTCCTATTTTTATCAAAACAAACAACGTAGTGTTTGTGGGCCCCTCCCTTTTTCGTTAACTTCTTTTTAGAATTTCAAAAATTAGAACGATGAGAAATTAACTAACACCATGTAGTTTGTCTTGGTTCTTTCAACTAATTTTTTAATGAATATATAATATTTTACAAATTTTTAAAGTGGACACATCCTTAAAAGCTAAAATTTGAGCATGCTCCACCCTATTTTTTTTGAAAACTAATCATAAATCAATTTTTTTTCATTACATGTAGAATGGAGTCTATTTTGTAAAAATGTAATTTGTTTCAATTTTTGATGAATGAGAAATAATCTATACTAAAACTAGCACATGTTGGTTTTTGACAAAAAATAGAGGCACTAACTGTTAGAGTTATCGTGCATTAACTAATAATTAATTATTAGTCCAATTTATTCTCATGCACTTAAGCTAAACTTAAGAGTGATTTACTATGTTAACTAGAGAGGTATTATTAGATCATTCTTTCTCATTGTATGAGATGTTGACACTTGTCATTATCTAATCCCTTTCTCATTTAGGGTTGCTCCTATATAACACTCAACCCTGATTATATTATCTCTCAACATTTCATACCTTTGATAGAACTCTCAAGCTTTGAGAACTCTTGTTGTCCATGAAGATTCTTGAGACTCATTATGTAGCTTTTTCTTGTTGAGGAATATAGCAATTCTTTGTTTGTAGATCTCTTGTGTGGAAGGTGTATTTGTTTGTTGTTTGATCTTGTGGCTCATGTTTTTCACAATTCTAACATGGTATCAGAGCATTGATTCAACAAACCCCTTCTCGATTTATGAGGTTTTTTTCTTCAACAAGGGTTATAGGATTCAAATTTGGAATCTCCTTTGCCTTTTTGCAAATTTTTGAGGTGGGAAAATTTTTGGTGCATTTGGGATAAAAAATAGAGTCTTTCATTGGATTCAAAGTTGTTAAGAAAGTCATATTTTCCTTTTGTTTGGTCCGATTTGGACTCTTGACATCAGATCTTCAAGGGTTTGAAGCAATAACTTTTTTATTTTATTTATTTTTTCAGATTTGGAGATTGTTTGTGATTTCAAGCTTTTGGCACCTAGGGTTATAGGTGGATTCAGGGAGGTTGATTTTGAGTGAACTTTATATAAATTTTCCTATTTCTGTCAGGTGTTTCTAAGAGTTTTTTCCTCTGGGATCATGGGCTCTATATCGACCCACTGGCATGAGAGTTGAAAAGGGGTTTTAGATATAATTTTAGGATTTCTTATTTTGAAATTTTAAAATCAGAATAAAATTGCCAAAGGAATAAATTATTAAAGTTGTGGGTTTAAAAATTGTAGGGCAACATTTTGTTTTAGGCTCATTTCAATTTGATACTTGTGGGGTGCCTCTGATCCTGAGGCCCTTCAGTCGGTGGCCTCTATGTCACTGAAAGTTAAAAGTTTGTGAACAACCACCTAGCAATGGGGTTTTCTAGCAGAGTTACAATAAATATTTTCAACAACTTAGAACTTTGCGACAGATTTTACACTGGTCAGTAGTTGTACCGACTTCTTGGTTTCTTTTCATTTCACTAGTTTGGTGGTTTACTCCCTTTCTCTTGTTGATTGAGATTTTTTTCTTGGGTGGAAAATTTTCTGGGTTTTGAGGAATATTCATTAGATTGAGATATTATTGTGATTGGGTTTTTTTGAGGAGATATTTTTCCACCGACTAGAATATTGTGTATTCTTCGTGATGTCGGTGGTGTAGTGGGTTCACTGGGGCCCTTTTGAACCCCTTTGTGCCCTAAATGAGGTTTTTTTTCTTTTTTCCATAACTTGGGCATACGATATCATTTTTGGCAAACAAGATATTGTTGAAAAGTTGGTTTCATCAACTTTCTAGTGGTGTGGATCTCATCACCTATTTTAACTACTAGTGCATTCTACAACCTATTAAAGTTAGAGGTATTGCTTTCAATCCTGAGCTCATAACTTTTGAAATTTTTCTTTGTTTTTCATGATTCCAGTGGTGTTGGGATGATCTTTCAAAGCTCTTCACATCCATCCATGCTCTTTTTCCATATTTCTCTCTAGGTAAATTTATTTAGTTCTTTGTGTTTTCACAATCTAGTGAATTACTTGAATGTCTTAGCTCCTGGAAACTATTCATTTGCATGGGATGGCTTGTTTTTGATTTTTCTACATGTATTTCTAGTATTTTGTCCTATTTGGGCATTGTAGACATGTTTTTCATGCACATTCTCTTTTATAGACGCACTAAGATAAAGTGCCATTTTGGTGTATCTTTTTGGGGATTTTGCACATCCCATTTGTGTCTTTTGTACTCACACTATGATATAAAATGCCATGGGGATTGATGTTTTCCTTTGGTTTGTCATCACACCTTTTTCAAGTGAGTGTCCCTTCCATAACAACAGTGAATCCTAGTGATTCTTTCCTCATGTGTGTGCGCCTTAGTTTGTACAACCATTTATTTCCAAGTTGTTTCTCCTACATACACTTCTTGGTTTCACATAGTTTTAGTGTACATGTCTTGGCTCATAAGGTGTGAAAACCTAAAGATTGACTATCAATTCGTAAAAAATGGAGAAAGTCAAAATTTGAGGCAATTTTTTTTGCAAGCAGAGTCGTACGACCCCATCTATGCATGTTAAATTTATCTAGAGATATTTTATTTTTGGTGTGATTTTAAACTGTCTAGCAGATAAACAAATTTTGTGGTTCCTTCAATTTAGCAACAACTCAACCAAATTTGGTAGATATGATTTTTTTAAAATTTGGACCCCTTTCTGTTGAAGTTTTGGTTTTTGCACCTGAACTTCGGAGTGCCATATCTCAATCATACAAAGGCATTTTTTAGTGTTTTTTTTTTTGGATTTGGGGTAAAATTTTGTGCTCTTCATAGTGGTGTGATCACTTTTTGCTCAAGTGATCCCATTTTTTCAGAAAATTATTTCTGGGTAGATGAGACAATCCTATTTCTCGCTTGAAATGGATGCTTTCACTCCCGATCTTAGATTAATTGTGATTCATTTTAAAATGAATATTTCATGGCTTTATATTAAGTTACCATTAGAGTTCTTAATCTAATATACACATGTACTTTCCTATTTGGAACCATTTGAACATTTTAAAAGCATGGAAAACAAACTCAACATTATAAACCTGCCAATTATAAAGTTCCAAATCATTTTGTTAAGAGTGAATTCTAGAACCAAGTAAATAGGAGTCTCCTCTTTAATATGTAATGTGTGTATTTTAGTCCTAATCCACCCTGATCTTCTTTCTTCCTAAATGGATCATTCTAAGGTTCCTTGCCTGCTATAATTACCAACTTATAGCATCAACCATAGAATTCCTTAATACAACAGGTATATATATATTTAGAAAAGGAAGGCGATTAGAACCTACAAATGATAAGAAAAGATAAAATGGACTCTTAATAGTATACAAAAAGCTCTTGAATGTCTTTGTAGTTTTGTTTCCCATGATCTTATGTTTTCAGATTGGAAGCATGTAAAAGATCCCACACAATGTAGAAAAGTTAAAATCTTTGCTCATTACAGCATATAAGAAGTCAAAAGATGCCTCAATTGATAATAGATATAATGAACCCAGTCAAGAATTTTGGAAACATCCAAGATTATATTACTAAGGTCAATGACTTGAGAGCACAATTTAAAACATGTGGTATTGATAAAAAGGACATTCAATTAATCTATAATGTACTGAATAAACTTGGTCTTGAATTTGCAACTTTTGTTTCTATCTTTCATACTCATAGACTAACTATGGGATATGCATATACTATTCCTTCATTTGCATGTGCCCCTAAGATATTAATATGAACAACAAAATTCTTTCTATGGTCCTACTCCATTATCAAAGACATGTTAGTTGGGTAAACTAAGAGACCTCAAAGTTAGAACAATTTAAATAAAACACAAGAAATCTAAGAAAAATGCACACACAAATCAAGCACAACAAAAATCCTCTTGAAGATTGGATTGATCTAAGAAGGAGAAGTCTACTTGTTCATATTGCATGAGGACTAGACATGAAGAACATTCTTGTTATAAGAAGGATATTGATGAACTGAAACATCTTCTTAAGAAGAACAATATTGATCTACCTTCTAGAATATTTGATTCTACTTCTTCTTCACATTCTAAAAAATCATGATCTATTAAGGATAAAGCTCATGTAGGGTTTCTTTTGAGTCAAATAAGAATAAATGCAAAGCTCTTTGTGCTTCTGTAAGTCATGAATCAGGGAAATGGCTCCTAGATTCTGGAGCTTCTCATCATAAGGCTTCTTCATAGTCAGTGTTCTCTTCTTTTGAGTCTTGTGTTATGTCACCTATTCTAATGGGCAACAACAATTATATGTGTAATTGGGAAGGGTTCTCTTGATATTGAGGATGAAACCTTCAATGATGTTTTGTGTGTACCTCACTTGATGAATAATCTTCTTTCCATCTATCAAATCACTCATGGTGGAGTAGGGAAGACTGTGGAATTCATGCCTGATTTGGTTATCATCAAAGACTTGGAGAGTAGGGAGATAATTGCTACTAGGATGTTTGATCATGCATCTTGGTTGTATACCTTTTCAGACTTTGCACCTAATGATGGTTTTGATCCTTTGGCTATTGATCACACTCCTTATGTGACATTTGATTTTGAGGAGAATTTTGGCTACTTGAATCTTGGTATTCTCACATCAGATCCACTTATTGAGCCTTGCATTCCTTCTCCTCCATCTACTATTTCTTTTGAAGATACTGGTGTTGCTACATTCATTGCTACTTATGATTTAGTGCAGTAGGATACACATCATCTTCTAGATACAACTACTTCAGATGACTACTTGACAGACATTGTAGGTTTTTTCATAGAGTCTCATACTTTAGATTTGGGAGACTATTCATGACATTCATCTTCTATTTGATGAAGTTGATTCTTCTTCTATTGTTGTCGAGGAACCTTTGGATCCTATTGTTCATTCTCCACATCATCATTCATCATAGTTTGATATGATCGTGGATACTTTTGAGCAACATTTGGAGGATGCACCTTTGTCTTCAGAGGAGGTAGTTGAGTATTTGGATCTTGTTCTACATACATCTCTACTAGGTTTTAGATTGTCATCTTCATTAGTGTGGCCTAGAATGCCTGATTTGATGGTGGTAACTTTTGACATCGACATGGAGACACATGAGGAATTTTCAGAGACTTCTTACATTTTTCACTTTCTTCCTTCATATTCCTTTCAGAAATGGGATGATGTTCTTCACGCACCTTTGGTTTTGTTTCTTCCTAAGAGGAGGAATGCTATTCAACAATCGTGGACCATCTTCTACATCCAGTTTCGAGCATCAACCACTGGCACAGTTGACTACTTTAGGGAAGGCTACATAGTCTTTCTTATCCTTTCTATTCTGGAGGGGACTTTTTCCTTGCATGGGATTCTTTTTAGTGTATGGGAACTTATTTCCTTTTTCTCTCTTTTTGGGAGAAGTTTTTTCCCACTAGGTTTTCTCCTTTTCTTCGTTTGTGAGAGAGTATTTTGTACATGGGTACCTAACATGACCTAGTAGCTGGGACCCATCTTCGTGCCTTTTCACCCACCTAAGCTATGCTTAATGGGGGTGTTAGTGTAGGTTTTTTATTTTCCTTAAGTTAGGGAATATTTATTTTTCCTACACACATTATTAAGCTTTCTTAGGTTATATTAGAATGGTTAGGATGAGGGAACGTGGCATAATCCTTCAATCACAAGTGTCATTCACAACCATATTTGGGTATTTGAATGTCACACCCTCTTTTGGACTTATTTTCCACCTCCCCATAACTAATTTCTTTCTTTACCTGAGTAGGCATAACTATGTATTTGGCATTTACCAAGTAAATCCTCCCACCTATTATGGGTAAAGGGCAGTTATTATTCCTCTTGGTTTTATTTTCCTCTATTTTTCTATATAATCATCCCTCACCTCTCCCTATGTGAATTTCACTAGTTCACTTATTCAGCAGTGCTAGTTCAGTGCTAGGAGAGTGCTAAGTTTATTCATCTCTAGGTTCTTGTCTTGCTTTCCTTCATTCACCTTGATCTTGTGTGGTTTCACAACCAAATCTAACACCAAACCCCAGTCTCCACATGTAGTGATGCAAGTAACGTACAAATATAGGGTTAAGGTTCCAAGTAGCTTCAATATTCATCTATCTCCTTTTTATAGCAACCATCTAATAACCTACACATAAGAGTGGGAAAAGTGGTTTTTTTGTATACATGCTTGCCTTAGTCAAACCCTATGTTAGTGTTTCCACCTCCACAAAAAAAATGGTGAGACAAGAGTGCATGCTCTCAGTGGAGTAGAGGCTAAGATAAAGAAAATAGTGTGTGCTCTCAAGGGAGAAAAGGTTAACATGTAAAGAAGAATTTGGATCTTACCTTAGAGGTTTAAAAACCCTTGTGTGATATATGAAGCCTTCACAAGTCATTCACAAGTGTGAAGGAGAAAACTCCTTTGAATTCATGTAAAAGGTTATTGAATAGAATAACATAAAAAATAAAGAAAAAAGATGCCTTTACTTGAGCATAAGTTTGTTATAGCTAAGAACATAATAGGTCAATGCTACAAACATTAAGGCTTGATTTCTTATTGTTTATGTTATTGTTTCTCCAACATAAGTAAAGGTATCTTGTTTATTTATTGTTTATTGTTATAATTAAAGTCAATACCTTAACGTTTGTATCATTGACCTATTATGTAAGAAAAAATAAATAAAAAAGATGCCTTTACTTGAACATAAGTTTGTCGGAGCTAAGAATGCAAATTTGAAACTCTTGATAGAAGAATGCTTGAATGATTTTTCTCACTTGCCAAAGGATTCAAAACTCCAAAGAGCTTAACCTCCTTTTAAAATGATAAAATGAAATTATACATGTGCATACAATCACAAAAACAAGCAACCATTTCAAAAAATATAACAAGAAGGTCATGTTCTAAATCACTAAAGGGTTGACCTAAATTCAAATTTCAAGGAAATTGGATCTAGACACTAGCATAGGGTGCTAGCTTCCTACCTCAAATTTTCCCTTGAGGAAAGTCTTGGGATCAAGGATAAGATCTATCCTATCAAGAAATATTTCAAAAATAAGAACTTAGCACATACAATAAGGCACATCTCTAACTAAGGGCTATACCTAGTGTGAAATCATAGATGACTATGATTTTTGATGTTATATTTAGCCCCCACTTTAGCAGGTGTATGAAATTATGTTCTTGCATGTGGTAAAGTATAAAGAAGGCAAAGGAACATTGAAGGGACAAGACTACACCAAGCCAAGGGATGTCAACAAGCCCCTAGACTCAGGATCTTATCACACCGTAATGTTAATCACACAAACAAGGTACACAAAAAAATGTAATCATAAATAACATCATACATAGAGTATACATAGAGCATACATGATATTAGGAATTTCTACCTATAAGAACACTTCATTAGTGAATCAAAGTCATTTTCAGAGAATTCAATGTTTTAGTCCAAAAAAATTCTAAAGATGAAATTTGAGGGTAGACATATGCCCCCCCGTTTCTACTTTTAAGGATGTATAAATGGAGTGGTAATCTCTCACTGTATATTTTTACAAATCTTGATAAGAATTTCTTTCATAAAGTCAAATATGAGAGGAAGGATGATGGAACCACAATTCCCATGCCATAAATGGCACAAAAATTAAAGTTCACAAGCCCAAGATATGAAAGTTTGAAGGAGAGTACCTTGAAGAAGAAGGTAAAAAAATGTTTTACTATAAATAGTAAAACCATTTCACATTTTACTATTCATTTTTTATTTTGCACATTTGAAGATTTAAGGAGGGTCCACACGAGCTTGGGAGTGAGGATGCCAGACAAATGACCATACCATCCACCCAAGTTGGAGGTGATGAGGGATCGAATAACGTAGGGAATCCAAGCTTGCAAGGTAGGCTCCCTAATAAATTCCAAGTATAAGTATCTTTGTTTCTTGTATATTTTTCACATAAAATTAATCTTGCAAAGCGCTAGTGTCCTAAATCCTAATGGGAACTAGTTTCCAAAAAGGAACTAGAGTTCTAAAAAATTCCCATGTGTCCAAAATAGGTGTTGGGGTCCAAAGGACGCACTAGTGTCCTAGGTCAAGTAGGTGAAAATGTTATGATTTAGTATTTTTTTTATTATTGAATGAGGAGATAATGATAAGAATTTATTTTCATGCTCTATAGATCCCTCTAGAGATGCAAGATCATGCCAGTGGACACACATACAAATTATTACATGAGCACATTCAGGTGTTCAGTTTGGAAAAGTGTAAGCATCTTTTAGATGTCAATATATGGTGGGTATAATTGATGACCACAGTCAAATTCTTTATTTTATGTTGATGGAGCTCATGGAGCAGTGTGCATGTAGATACCTCAACATTTTATCTTCCAATAGGGGAGATGACTGTCACACTAGAGGATGTATATCAAATCTTATGCCTCCCTATACAAGGGCAGGCCATAAGGATCAAGGAGCATCATCTAGTGGACTATGCTCATCACAACTAGACATACTCCCTTGGACGTACCATTCTTGCCGACATGCCATGACACATTTACACATAATGGATTATTGAAGGTGTTGATATCACACCATTGATTTGGTGCATCATGATCACTACCATCACCCTAGTAGTAGCACCAGATGGGTGAGGCTCTCACCTTCATGAGGGCCTCATTCATACTATTTAGGTGATGAAGGAGCATAATATTGTCTTCACATGGGTACAGAGCATGCTAGCACACTTATATCACAACCTAAGGTGATATTTACATTGTGAGATACATATCTTGATGACCCAAACGCTTCTTCATGTGTGAGCCTTCAAGCATATCACATGTACCATGCCCCATGGATTTTTTATGGAACTGGGGTGGACATACCCATGGACACACTCACACACACTGAGGAGGTCATGGCAAAGTGGAGATCTACTTTATTAGAGAGGAAGGTTTGACATATTACAATTTGGTGACATTCGATGGAGACCATATAAGGATTTGTGACCATGGGTAGGGAAAACATAACTAGTGTGGATATAGAGGGATCAAATCCTATTCGACCACTTCAAGCATGTGGTCATGCAATTCTACTATGATTGAGAACTACTAGATAGTTTGGGTGCATACAAGGGATTTGATTGGATTAAACTGTGGTCAATATTCTGAGTATAACTATCCTTGTAATTCTATCTTGAATGGATTGAGATCAATCTTTGGGAAATTTGTAAGTTCCTCAGTTTAGTCCTCAATGTCAATCCGGGGGTCATGAACTTGTGAAAGATATTGGAGCTATTTCCCTAAGGGCTGAACCTAGAAAGCCAAGTGTGGATGAATGAAATTGTTTAATCTAAGTTCATTCTACAATCTGACTCTCGGTCCTTTGTCAATTTTGTGACAAGAGCCTTTATTCACAAAATCTACAATAGAAACTGATTAACAGAAAATAATAAACAAAATTACTATTACGCATGAAAAATAGAACATAATAAAAGGAAAAACTGAAATGAAACACTAAACTTTGTTCATGCACATTTAATAACCACACCAATTAATATTTATCGAATGCAATCTTCCAAATGAAACTCATGCACATTAATAGTAAACAAAGATAATTACAGACTAAACACTTATTACCACTAAAGTAAGACTAAACACTTATTACCACACAATGCACTCCTACTGTAATAATAACTAGGTAGTTGATGAAGTGGGCCCACCTTCTTCGACTATCAGTGATGGATCTCACACACACAAGCTCCTCCAAGCTAACCAATGTTCATTCAAATTATTTCATAGTATTTTAAGTCACAAAATAAAGATCTGTAGCAATAATATTATTATCATCTATATCGACCGAGTTTCGGTTTACATATTTATAGATACCATCAACCAGCTAAACTCATAACCACTGCTAAATAAAAGCATAGAAGTATTTGGTTGTTTCATCCTGTAGCCAAAAACTTTAAAAGATAATAAAAAATAGTTTGGAGTCTTTTGCCACTATTTCAAAATGGCATAACAACTTAAAATAGATAAACACATCTTATCACTCATTCATCCATAATGACAAATAATTCTTGGATGGTCTTCAACTCCACCCCACTGATGCCCTTATCCTTGCACCATCCACTAAGAATCCCCTGCTACCAAAATTATAGAGAAAATCAATAAATATTCAAAGGATTTCAGTATATTTATAGGTTTTCATCTTTCCTTGTATTTTATAAAACATCTTCAACTCATTAACAAATGGTGATAGGAGAAACAAAAAATAACACAAAATGACAAGGTTTAAAGGAAAATACAAAGGAAAAATAAAGACATATTTCTCCCTCATCATTCCCCCTAGCTTAGGGTTTTGCATGTCCTCATTCAAAAGAGTGTAAAGTACAAACCAAGAGAAAAAGGGGCTAGTTTCTGCATTGTTTCAGTGACTTCCTTAACCCATGATTAGTATAATGCTTGCATCTGCTTTTCATGTTCTTGAATGGTCATGAGGGATGCTCTAGGGCATCTATCTATTCAAGTGCTACCTTGAGTTGTTGAATCTCTTCTATCTGTGAGGAATCAAGAGAGCACACATCCTGAACCTATCTCTGAAGGGCCTCATTTTCCTCAATCACCCTAGCCAATGAATCCTACAATGCTTGATTTTCCTCCTTTAACCTGGCTACCAAATCTTGTAGCAATTGAACCTCTTCTTTTGCTGACAGAGGATTCTCCTCTATCTATTTAGTTACCAAGTTCTATAGGTAACAAATTTCCTCATTTGTTAACAAAGGATTCCATCCTCAAATTCTACCCATGCTTCTTGATTTCTAGTTGGGGGTGTCTCCATAGGTTCTTTCTCATTGTCAACTGGTGCATTCAACTCCTACTTTTCCATTTGGGGAGAATTATGTTGATGTGTTTTTTATGCACTTCTCAACACAGGTAATGCATAAATGCATCACCTCTCTTGAAATACAATCTTCCACAATCAAATTGCAGA
>VDFB02047223.1:0-16846 GCA_007258455.2 Sequoia sempervirens | reverse complement strand
ACGCAACAAGTACATTGTTTTCCAAAGAGGGGCAAAATGTAGACATGTCAAATTTACATCATGCATAATCATATTCCATTCATCCAATAAATCAGGACTTATTTAAATCAAATCCTAAATCATACATTTTCCATCATTTTCTAATTTCAATAAATCAGAAATTTAAGTCCAAAATGTCAAATCATCTAATCAGCATTAAATCAGCATGATCATCATCTAATCCTAATCTAATGCTAATCCCATCCCACTTGCATTATCTAGACCTAGCCACTTGCACAATAAATCAATTTTATTGATTTATTAAAACAATCATTTTCCCTCAACATGACAAGTCAAACAGGGCATTTATTGCTGTTTTTCCTTGTCCCCCTCTCAGCATTTATGGCAAAATTTGAATTCAAATTTTCCCCCTCTTGGGCACTCTTCCCAAATCTTGCACACACATCAACTAATCACCACTTGACAAGTGTCCTCAATTCATTGGCTTGATTTTGATCCCACATTGGTCCCTCTTCAACATTTGGCATTTTGAAAATCTTTAAATAGGTGCATCATCCTCAAGCAAAGGGCTTCACAATCTTCACAATTTCATGCAAGGTTACTCTCTTCACTTGAGATTTAATCTTGTTCATCATCACTCCACCATCTTCATAGCATTTTCAATTTGAGCTTTTATCAAGGATTGGGAAAGGGTCACTAGCACAAGTGACACCAATCCAACTATGGAATAGGTAGTTTGTTGAATGTTTTCATTATGCATTTGGTTTTCTTTTATCTTTTGTGGCATTTTGGAACATTTGCAATGTATTTCATAGGGGTATTCTTGAAGGATTTGTTGATACTAACCCTTGTTTGAGCATAGTGTTTGCAGATTTTTAAAGGTACTCACAGTAGGATGTAGCGGATGTATGTCTGGTACATGGTATCACAGCGCATAATGTAGCCCTGAGGCTCCTCGCTGCGTCCTTCAAAGGCAAGGCTCTGGATTGGTACTGAACATTGACTCCTAATACCATTCGCACTTGGGATGACCTTGGAGATCCATTCTATGAAAGGTTCTCAAATGACAGAGATCATTCTTCATTATATTATCAGCTGTCGGTCATAAGACGAGCACCCCAAGAGGCTCTGACTGATTTCAATGCCTGATTTCACTTAAATTGGTGGAGGATTCCTGTGACTATTCACCTGACTCCAAAACTAGCATTCATATTTTACCTGAAATCCATTAATCCTGACATTTCTGTGATAATCAAGTCTTTGGGAGGAGCCACTCTACCGGATGCTTATGCTACCGCTATCAAAGTGGAGAATCACTTAATAGATTACAGGAAATTGCCTCCTCGACCTATTGTGCTGATATTTCTTGAGATATCGACCTCTGCATAAGAGACCGCATCAACTAGTGCGCCAGCAACTCCCTATTCGATATACTCATATGCAGCCACTCCTGAAAACTTGGCCTCTACATCGGGTTCTTCCAAGGATGAAATAGGCGACCTCAAGGAGATGTTGCGAACTATGGCGAATGATATAACAACTCTTAAGTGGAACCAAGAAATGCCTCCCTAGCCCGCATATCAAAACTATCAAAGTGGGCACCCTACCTATCAGCAAAATCAATATCAGAATGCGCCTCGCACTAATCCACCTGCGGTGGCTACAAACCAAATGGTTCTGGTGCCTATGCCGTTGGAAGGTACGTCACCAAGCTCTAGTAGAGAATTAACCACGGGACAAAATAATCTTATTGAAGACATTAATCCATGGTGGTTCCCTTGTAACGATGCGCATATGCCCCGAAATTGTTCGCTTAGCAACTTACAACAAAAGGTAGCAGAGCAATGTAGTCAAGGTACTGCGACAGAGAATGGAGAATACATATATGCCTCAGCAATGGAGAATGTGGTCCTTAACGTGCAAATGCAAGGAATGTCCTTAGAGCAAGAGTACGATATTGTTCCTGATCATGTGCTCTTCTCATGGATGGAAGATGAGGAAATAGTGTTTGCAAATGACACATCCATAGCTAAAATGCCGCAGGTACAGTCCGACTACAACACACGCTCAAAGAGGAGATTCACTGGTGAGCCTGTTGTTTCACTTTCAGACAACCCGCAATGCAAAGGCGTGTCCGATCAAATTCCCGGCGCTTCGACCGTCTCTTCGCCTTCTCAACCACGGAGGGAGATTATTATAACAAAAGCAAAGGAGCAGAAATCTCCAAGCTCGTCACCTTTTAATATGGTGGAGCAATTGAAGAAATCATCCGCTAATGTGTCTTTATGGGACATTCTAGCTATCCTAGAACAGAAAACTATGCTACAGAAGGCGCTTCAACAAGAGATCAACTCAGTACCAACTGAGCCTTCTGCCAGTACCGAGGTAGTTTATCAAATGTTACCGGCTAAGGTTCTTGCAGAAAAAGCAAAGGAATCCCATACCGAAGGCGGAGGTAGGCCAAAACCTCAACCCTTCTTCTTGACCCTCATTGTAGGGGAAACACTATTACACAACGCTATGATTGATTCTGGCGCTAGTACAACGGTTATGCCAAAACTGATAGCCAAAGCCTTGGGACTCAGCTACAAACCTATGAAGAAAGGGGTGATGCAGCTGGATGGAAATAAAGTTGATACTGTGGGTGTCATCAAAGTACTTCCGTTAACTCTATTTGCCTACCCAAGTATCACGGTCCTGCAAGATACAGTGATCATAGATGTCCCTCCTATGTTCGGTCTCTGTCTATCCCGAGAATTTACTTCAAAGGTGGGTGGATATTTGTCTTTAGACTGGTCACATCTAATACTTAGGACCAAGCATGGTGCAAAAATGAAGATAGAATCAGAGGCTCTACATTTCGAACACGTGGCGGATGAGGCCCTAATCAATTTTGAGGCTGCCCATACCTCCATCACCAAGTAGGACATGTACAATGTCGAACTGCTAGAGGAGGAGAAGGTGAGCGGAGACACAAATGATAAGGAAGATGCTCTATTGAGTGAACACATAAATAATGATCCTTTCGGGAATTATCATGCTACTGGATTAGGCACATATGTAATTTATGATGAAGACCAAGTTCTTCTGAAGGTCGCCAAAGAATCCTACGATGACTAAGCAAATGAGCTATGGACATTGTATTTTGACGGAGCAAGGAGCAAAGTTGGAGCTGGAGTAGGGGTATGTCTAATATCCCCGCAGAATGAAAAGTTGTTGAGGTGTTTTCGATTCCAATTCGCCTATTCAAATAACGAGGCTGAATATGAAGGGTTAGTCCAAGGCCTAAGCCTAGCGGAACGAATGGGTATCAAGCAATTGATTGTGTTTGAAGATTCTGAACTGGTAGTTAATCAGGTTCAAGGAATCTCTACAGCAAAGAATATCCGCATGAGATCGTATCGACATCGAATCTGGGACCTAGTGGAAAGTTTTGAAGTTTTCAACATCCTGACCATTCCCCAAACGTAGAATGGCGATGCAGATCACATGGCGGTGATCAGTGCTCAGTTTGACCCTATCTCTGACTTGCTTCAGAACGAATATTCAGTGCGAGTGCTTGTTCGAGCAGCAATCCTGGACAATTATCAAAGTTGGCAGGTTTTTGAGAGCGATGAGCACATCACCTCGTTTATTCAGCATTCAAGGGAATTTGTTGATCAACTTCAACCAAAGATCGCCGAGGCCTACGAAGGATAAATTATGCAGCTCAAGTCAAACAAACTTCCGAAAGGGTTAGTTACTTTCGAGAATTTTTTTTATTGTAATGACGCCCAAAATGATAAGCGGAAATTCATGGCAGATAAAAGTGATTATGAAAACCTTCGGGTCTCTGATGGCAGGAATCTTCGGGTTGGAAAAGATGTCTCACAGCGAGATAGAGAAAGGCTTATCAATTTCTGCAGAAAATATGGAGTAGTGGCCTAGTCCTACGATGATCTGGAGGGTTATGATCCTGGCATCATTCAACATACTATTGAGCTAACAGAAGGTGCGAAACCAGTTCGACAGAAATAGAGGCCAGTTAACCCTAAAGTTGAGGCCCTAATGGCACAAGAGCTGACCAAACTCATTGAGTCACGTATTGTCTTCCCAATCAAACATAGTACTTGAGTATCAAATATGGTACTAGTTCGAAAGAAGAATGGTGATATCCGCTTATCCGTGGACTTCTGAGACCTGAACAGAGCATCTCTGAAAGACCACTATCCATTGCCTTCTATGGAATCAATCCTCCAGACTGTTGCAGGATCAGAAATGTTCTCTCTGCTAGATGGCTTCTTTGGCTATAACCAGATTCAAGTGAATGAAGAAGATCAGCACAAGACTATGATCACTACCAAGTGGGGAACATTTGCATATGCTAAAATGCCTTTTGGTTTATCCAATGCAGGGGAAACTTTCCAGCGGGCTATGGACATCGCATTCAGCGAACTGATCAATAAGTTTATCCTAATCTATTTGGATGACCTTACTGTGTTCTCTAAATCTAAAGATGATAATTTTGATCATTTGGAATTAGTTTTTCAAAAGTGCCAGGAGTTCGGGGTTTCCCTAAATCCAAAGAAATGTGTGTTTGGAGTACCTCAGGGCAAGCTGTTAGGGCATGTTGTGTCTAAGGAAGGTATTTCAATTGACCTCGAACGAGTAAGGGCTATAAAGGAACTTCCCCTTCCGGTAAATAAGAAAGGTGTCCAGTCTTTCCTGGGCAAGGTAAATTTCGTCAGCAAATTTATTTCCGATTTTGTGGGAATGATTAGGCTGATCACCCTAATGCTAAAAAAAGGATCAAGCTTTCAAGTGGACTATAGAAGCTTGGGAGGCTTTTGAAAAGGTCAAGGAAGCGATCTCCACAGCCCCGGTGTTGATTAATCCAGATCAATGCAAAGATTTTATATTGTATGCCTTCAGTAGCAAGTCCAGTATCGCTACTGTTCTGATTCAAATAGATAGAGAAGGAAAGGGGGAGCATCCAGTTGCGTTCTATTCCTGAACCCTAAAGGAATATGAGACGAATTATAACTTCGTCCAAAGATAGGCCTTCGCAATAGTAAAGGGACTTAAAAAGTTCCACCATCTAATTTCCTGTAACAAAGTTCTGGTATATGTCGCACATTCTAGTGTGCGGGAATACATCATGGAGGGAGAGATCACAGAAAAAAGGGCTAATTGGATTACCAAGATCCTGGAGTATGACATCGAGGTCAAGCCTACTAAGACTGTCAAAGGCAGAGGACTGTGTGAGTATATGGCATAGAACGAAGAGGTACCCGCCAAAGAGGAACAGTCAGAGCTTGTCCTGATAAATGGATCTGGATTGGAAAATGATTGGCTGACAAATAGAATGAACTTCATGCAAACCAGAAGGTATCCGCCTGGTCTCTCATCCCAAAAAAGAAGGTATTACTGGCTACAGAATTGCGGATATACACTGATAGAAGGAGTTCTTTTCAAAAGAAATTTTAATGGTGTGCTCCTGCTATGTGTTACTTCAGGGGAGGCGCAGAGGATCCTCGACGCATTTAACAATAGCGACGAAGGTGGGCATTTCTCCGCTAAAACTACCACCATCAAGGTCCTGCGAGCTGGATATTACTGGCCTACACTTTTCAATGATTCCTACTCTCTGGTAAGGGCTTGTAAAAAATGTCAGTTCTTCTCTAATAGAAGGAAGAATTCAGCGATGCCCCTCAAACCTATTGTGGCAAATGAACCATTTGTGCAATGGGGCTTGGACTTCATCGGAATGATCAACCCAGTTTCTAGTGCCAGACATAAGTGGATTTTAACAGCTACACACTACTTTACAAGGTGGGCAGAAGCTGTTCCCCTTAAGGAGGCAACAGAAATAGAGATTGTAGACTTCCTCGAAGCACTAGTGACAAGTTTCGGCCCTCTGAAGACAATCATTTCGAACAACGCTAGAGCATTTCTAGGTACAAAGGTATGCCACTTTGAAATAAAAAATGACATATTCCTTAAAACATCATCAAACTACTATCCACAGGGAAATGGCCTAGCCGAGTCGACAAACAAAAGTTTAGTCTGACTCCTCAAAAAGGTTGGCTCAGAACACCAGAGGGAATGGCATAAAAATCTCTGAAAAGCGCTCTGGGCCAACCGCATAACTCCTAAGCAAGTCCTCAAGACTTCGCCCTATGAGCTGGTATATGGGAAGGAGGCGCTGTTACCTATTTCTATGGAGATCCCGGCGATACAGTTATTGAAATCTCTTGAGATAGAACAAAATGAAGCCATGGAGGTTCGGCTTGCCGAACTACTGGAAGTACAAGAAAAAAGGGAAAACTCCCTAATAGTAATGACAAGCCGTCAACAGGTGGTCAAACGATGGTTTGACAAGAAGGCTTCTGACCAAGGTCTAAAAAGTGGAGACTTAGTGCTAAAATATGACAGCAGGGCTGCAAAGCCAGGTCAGCACGGTAAGTTTGACAGCCTATGGGAGGGACCCTTCAAAATCATTCGGTGCATGAAACACAACGCTTTTGAGCTAGAGAATATGGAACAAGAGCCATTAGGAATCCTCGTCAATGGGATTCATTTTAAGTTGTTCCATTAGGCGTAAAGGTCTACCTAGTACAGTTGTAAATAACGCTTTTATTTCCTTTCTGGTTTTTGGCCTGTTCTTTTGCTGGGGTCTGTTATTTTTCTAATTCATTTGCTCATTATCCTTGGCGGGTAAAACACCAGAGTTGCTTTACACAAAATATGCTCATAAATGGAGAAATAGCATACAAAATTTGCAAACCCAGAAAAATTAAACACAGAAACAAAAAGGAGCATAGATTTTTCCTTAAAAGGAGAAGTATATATTTATATATATATGTTCCTGGGTTACAAAATGGCGGGGATGCTGATTTTCAAAATATACAAGTATTAGAGTATATATATATACAATGACCTTTTATCAGACTTATCTGGAACATGTGAGTTACATCTTTAGGTAGAAAGGCAAGGGGGTTATCTATCCAAAGGAATGGCTGGCAGCAACCGACGCATTCACTGTAACATCCACTTCTTCCTCGCCACGGGCTCCTTGGTAGCACTGGCAGCATCATTTAGTGCAGCCATCGTTGGTGGTGGATAAACCAGGTCCCTGAAGTCAGTATACCATTCTACATCATAGAATGGTATCACGTTGTAGCTCCAGAACAGGAAGTGTAGGGCTTGAATAACCCTTTGCTGGTGCTGGCCACGGGTCTGCAGGCGGAATCCACTAAGAAATGGCAGCCAAACAACAACAGCTTCTTCTTCAATAAAGTGACACAGGTCGCTGGTTGTTGGCAGACCTATCCCATACGTAGCATGTGTAACAACCTCGCCGAGCCCATTCAAGTACTTCTTCGGGAAGATTTCTTTGACCAGCTTCAAGATAAGTGGCTGGGGAATGCAAATGTCCAGCATGGATGCTACAAAGTGCGAGCATACGTCGGTGTTCACCCTATACTTATCTTCATATTCTACGCAATCCTTGCCTAGGACCCACTTAATGACTACCAGAACCAGCGAGTGCTTATTTTTCGTCATCCTTTTGAGCCTTCTAGTGGAGATCTCACCTAAAAATGCTATCTATGATTTGAACAAGGTTAGGCAAATTGGGGTGTCCATTTCTCGTGACACTATTCCTAAGTCTGCTAAGATAATGCCGAACCTGCTCACCACCTAACCTATGAAAGGACTTGCTTAGCAATCTGCTACTGACCTATCACTTCTTAAACGCTAAGTATGTTTGCTTGCTGTCTACTGGCCTATTTATAGAAAAATTGACAAGACATATGCCAATCTGCCTCAAAGAAATGTGATGTATGCTGGCTGCCATCTCGAAAACCGAGTCTGCGTTCATTCACATTTTGGGTCGGTACATGCATGATAGCACGACTCAAGGTGTGCTTAATTAAATGCAGTTGATTAATTAGCTTTAAAAAGGTGGCACTTGTTGGTGAAGGGACGTATGGCCATAGGCTATTGTGTCAAATCTCAAACGCATCCCAGAGCCCAAGACGATACTCGTATCTCTTCAGGCTGTGATAGTTTTCTTGGTGTAATCATTTCGGTCAGGATATTAATTACCGGTACATGCTAACGCAAGAGGAGAGGGCCAGTTGCAAGCTCAATTTCCAAGGAGATCAGGGCATATCACACGATCGCCCCAATATGATGATAAAATCCGGCCGCCTCAGAATAGCAATCAGTTCATCTAGCACGAGTTGCCAGATTAACGGTACATGTCAAATTAAATACAAAGGGCTTGCTTTCGCCTACCACCTTGGGAAAAGTTGCTATTATTGCATGAAAATGCTTAGTATTTCAAAGTCTTTTTACAACAAAAGGAAAGTGCAAAGTGTTTTCTGTCTGTATACCCAGTGCAAGCGTATTCGCAGGCCAGGAGCTTACAAGTTTTGCAGCGAAAGAAAAATGTCAGAATCTTCAGCTCAGCCAATGCAAGAGGAGATTAGCTAGGAACTGTATATGGCTATTCGTTCTTTGGCCGAGGTATACGTGTAAGAGGATATAGCATATGCCACACTTGGTATACCCGCGAAGACGAGAAGAGCCCATATGGAGGAGCTGGAAAGACCTAAGGAATAGAGTAACCAGAAAAAGGTTAGAGAAAAATGGGATAATATCTATGACCCAAAGCTTTTAAAGAACCCTAAATCTCTTAGAGAGACGGCTTGTGCAAGGTTATCAGCGGCAAAGGCAGACCAATCCATGACAGATAGAGTCTGGCTTAGCGGTCTCCCACAATATATGGTCCCATTGGTGCACTATTGCCCAGAGGTGGTCGACGCGGCTTTTCAGCGCTATAATCCAGACACCCACTGTATTGAAGGTCGCAATTTAAGAGTTCAGATCAGCCCAGAAGCCATCTGACACATGTTATGTATCCCTGATCCAAGCAGAAGAAAGGAGGCTATCGAGCATTTCCGCCCAAGCAAGGGGGAGAAAATATGGAAGAGGATGAAAACTGGCTCCGATTTCTTGTTAGAGGAGACTAATAAGAAAGGTATCGTATCCGCTAAGGCACCGAGTATCCCATTATTACGTGGTTCATTCCGCGATGACCTCTAGGACACCATCTCCATGCTGGCATTTGTTTGTGGCCGAGACTCTGATGAAAAGACTGAGGCTTTTCAGTTGAGACCTGTAATATAGTTTCGCAAGCAGCATGAACTTTTCTGGTATGATTTTGCTCAGTTCATGGTTGAATAAATGATATATATCAGATGGAGAATTACTAGGCGGAAAAAAAATTAGATTTTTTTCCTACTTGGTCCACATGTTCCTACATCAGAATCTGGATTTCTTTGCCCGATTTCTTCCACTATCAATTTTTGATGAACATAACAAAAGAAAGCCGGTGTCTACATGGACACCTTTTCTTTCCGCAACATATGACTATTATGCCTTTACAGACTATTTCATAGCCCTGGTTTTAAATGATTTGATCGAAGAAGGTGATATTGTCCAGCTCATCATGGAGCAGACCGGATTTATGCAAGGCTACACCTCTGCTTGTGACTGGTTCTTAGGCAAGGATTTCACAATCCTTCGAATGCGGGGCTTTATTGGTAAGCCTTTCCTGCTCCCAGCTTGTGTCACCGATAGAGTGCTCGTGCTGGAGGTTTTCCGACAAGTGTTTATCATTGATTTCATGTTCTATAGCTGCGAAAGTATCAAGAGGAAGGGATTCTTCACTTGCCCGAAGAGTTTCAAGTCGGTAACGCTTGTTAAAAAACAATCACACAAGCTGCTAGAGGAGAAGCTGACACATCTAGGGTTGGTACTGGTAAATGATAAGTGGAATTACAACCATTTCAATTACCTACCAGAGCCACATATGAAGGTTACACATGTTCCCCAACCATACTGGGAAAAGCGGCGTAATAAGCGGACTGATAAAGATGAGGATTTTGTTGAATTAGCACAAATCCCTACACCGGATACCAGGGGCCCATGGCACAAGTTCTACTTTCCAGTGGCTGTGGCCAGGGACAACCTTCCCATAGAGCGTGACATGTATAACAAGTTGAAAGTGGACGAGGAATGGAGTGATGAAAAAATAAAAATTTTCTGAAAATATCGCCAGGAAACAGCACAGTTGAACGCTCCTTATAATCAGGTAAAGGACGACCAAAAATTTGATAGATGGTAGGATGAGGGCCATCCCAGACTGATCTCTAGTGCTGACAAGAGCGAAGAAGCAGAGGGATTCGAGGAGCAGGAAGAAGAAACGGTGGTATCATCCTCTTCAGCGCAAGGAGGCAATGTCTCCGAGCATGCCGCCTATGTGGGCACTAATGTGCGCTTTAATATATCAAGAGGCTCGCTTATACACACATGGGCTGCTAAACCGGTCAGGTTAATGCCTCAGCAGAGGGATCCGACGGCTGAAGTTAGTGAGTGTCCACCTGCGAAAAGGCAGCGCATGGAAAGTGTTATCGGAACAGTTTCACATGAACGCACCGAAGGAGAAGTCCCCGCTGCTAGTCAAATGCCAGAGTTTACGGGCGAGTCACGAACAATCCTGGAGTCACCACCGACTAGTCAGCAGGTACATTTCGCTCCTTCCTCTCTTACATCTCATTCTTTTGTATCCATTCTTGCTCCGTCAGCAACTCCTGCCATTGGTCCGAGCCCTCCACCCTCTGCTTCTGGTCCAGCTTATTCAGTTGGATTTGCCCAGTATTTGCAGGCCCAACCATTTATAATTACTCCTCCAAGCATGCTTATGCCTACTGCTGCCGCTCAGACTTTTCTCACCTCGCTTTCAAAAAATATTCCCCCTGTCGGCCCCCATTCTTTTTCCGCTATGCTTACTGATCCTTTTCTATTGCAACAAACCGCTACCCAGTCAGCAACTATTCTTTCCCGGCCAATGAGCCTTACGACTAAATCTCTGGTTTAGCCGCTACAAATATCTAGCCTTGTTGATAGTTCTCAGGCCAAGCTATGGAATGTGCCACACTTTTCTCCACAAACAGTCACTCTCCAGAAGAAGCAAATGTGTGCACCTATGAAAATTACCTATCCCTATGCTCTGCCTTCTGGTGTTCCTTTCGCAGGTGGGCTGGTTTCATCACCAGCTGAGTTCATAGCATAGATAGATTATGGAAAGGAAGCGCGAGCAAATAGAATGAGGCGACGAAAGGCGAAGGATGACAATGCCCCTACCGAGCCGAGGGTACAGGCTTCGTATGATGAGGCCCAACAAGAATTAAAATTTGCAACTATGTACCCAAGGATAAGCAAGCCCCAGGGAGAAATGCAACCCAAGGACTATGAGATCTATGCTGTCAGACTTGACATGAAAGTAGCCCGGCCGCAAGATAAAGTTGAAATTATGGAGGAGACACAACGGGTGGTCACTTTCGACTTCCTCAAAACTGGTCGCTAGTTAAAGAAGAAGGATGAGTAGCTTAGGATAGCCAAGGAAATGGTAAGCTTTCTAGAGACAAAGGAGAAATTCTTAGAGGAAGATATCGCCCGAATGATAGAAAGAGTGCTAACAACAGAGAAATAGAGAAACAGGCTTCAGGGTGAAATTTCAAAAATCTAAGTCACCGACCCAGGATTGGTAAAAGAATTGCAAAGCCAGAACCAGGTGGCCCGACAGAGCCTACAGTCAAAAGAGGAGGAGCTTGAACGCGTCTGCCTTGAGTATATTCAGGGGATGACACAAAAGGGTGAGGAGTTGGAGTGCTTACAAGAGCAGTATCAGCAAAAGGTACAGGAGAAAAAGGCTGAATTCAAAAGTCTGAAGACTAAACTAGAGGAAGAGCTCCGAGAGACAAAGACTAAGCTAGAAGAGGAGCTCTAAGAAATAAAGGCTTCTCTAGAAGAGCAATCGGCTAACCACTCCCGAGCTGAACAAACTTGGAATAAAGAAATGAGCAGCTATGCGGAGCAGTTGGCGTCTGAGAAAAAGAAGGCAGAATTGGCCGAGGCCCTTATTTCAAGGGAAGTAGAAATTTCTTCACTTAAAGCCTCTTTGTTACCTACCTCTGTCCAACCTGATGTCATTCCGCTGGTTAGGCAATTGTATATTTCTCACTGGGAGAAAGTCAAGACCTTCTGCCTAACACTGCAGCCTACCCTCTGGTTCATCGACAAGGCATCAAGACTCAATAAAGAAGCGCACGATGCAATGGAGCAGTTCTCACATTTCATCCTGGAAAAGGTTCCTGAGGCAAGGGACTTGTTCAACAAGCTATACTCCATCTCAGACGAAATCCTTGTAGAGGCGGGTATTGAAGATCAGGACATTGCTGCTCAAGTTGCCAACAAATTCATCCACTGTCACTCTGCTTTCCAGCACACTAAGGCAGCAGCGACTTTTCTAAGCAAGACGCTTGACGGCATATGGGGAAGTTTCTTTGAGTTGGGCAAGCTGGGGTTGTCATCCCCGTTTCTTGAGGATGGCTCCATTGCCACAACTACACAAATTGTGGAGGTTATTGAGTAGAAGGAAAATGACCCAAAGGCGTTCAAAGAATTCGACAGCTCCCCAACGGCGGCCGACATTGAGGCAATTATTCATTCACTCTCCCAGCTGCTTTTCCATATCCAAGCAGGCGCCAGCCTACCTGAGGTGTTGCCTCACAAGGAAGCTATTGATCTCCGCGGGGCACAAAAGAATTTACGCAGCATGGAAAAGCCATCCGAAAGTGAATGGTTGCCTTTGTAGGCTACACTTTCCAAACTCTAACTCCATTCGCCCTATGGATGAAGACTCTGGTTTGCAAAACTAGAGAGTTTTTGGGTTCTCCGTTCCTTATCCAAAACGCCTCTGATAGTCACCAAAAACTGTTAAAATAAAGATTCAAACAGCTCCCTTCAGGTTCCTTTTATAAATGTTCATGTGCCGGCCTGTGCGTCGCTAAGTTTATTCGGCTTTCCGACAAGCTTTGATCTCTCCCTTTGCGCATTTCTCACTTTGCAACTTCGGATAGCGGCTTCCCTTTCGGGTCCCGAAATGCTGCGCTGGGCGTCCACGTGCCTCACCTACGAAGATTTTTATTTCCTGTTGCTTTGTGGTCCCTTCGGGTTGCGAAAGCCTTCCACAAGGGCCATCACTCCTAAGATTGTCAGAGGGGCCCACATCTTGGTACATGGCGGCGTATCACAAACTTTTCTTGCAGGGATAAAATAAGCAGCCGCGGGCTGCAAAATGCTTCCATAGGCCTTCTTTATATTTTGCCGGGCCCTACCTTCTACCAGGTGGCAATCGTTCGCAGTCTTTTTAATGCAGCAAGGAGATGAACACCGCAGGCTGCGAAACGCTACCAAGTGTCTTTCGCACCCGGTTCATGTGGCTTTCTCCCCACTTCAAGATAGACCTTAACCCCTTGAACACGTGTTGCTTCTTCGCAATCTCTCGGCAGCAGTAGGAAGAATTCTCATTCGGGTCGCGACGGGCTGCCACGTGCCTTACGCTGATCATTAAAGTAGGTGATGGGCTGGCTGAGCGAGATTATGTTATCGGGTGCTGCTCGTCTTGGTTCTCTGAAGCGGTGGGTGGAACTTGTTACCTCGAAGCTTGGCTGGGACCATTGCCATCATTACAAAAGGTGCGCCTGCGCCTGAATATCCAGATGCTATGTTTTAACTCATTGCCATTGTAACGGTATTGGAAATCTTTTGATTCTGGCATCATTGCTAGATATTGTGAGATCTTTTTTGTTACAGCTTTCCAAAGCGGTGGGAGTTTTTCTCCCTAGCTATAAATACTCTCTCTATCAACAAGGGAGGGGTCTGAAATTTTGAGGAAAATGAGAACAATAGATAGGTCCAAGAGTATTAAGAAAAAAGATACTGGTTATAGCAAGAGACACTAGGCCTCTCTTATATGTTTATTTGCAAGAAACTTTCAGACTGTGCCAATTGTTCGGCCTTTCTATTTTTCATGTATTGATTAAACTATAAACTATTTTTTTATTGTCTTAAGCATTTCATTTGACAGGACTTCTATATATTGAATGGAAGCTTGCTTATCTAAATCATGTCTAAATGACTCTTCTTAGTAGTAAGGATGTATGCGATACTATTTTATATCAATAAATGAATTGTTTATGCTATACCTTTAAGTCTCTGACGTTTTGGAACGTGATAACACCATTCAGGCCCTTAAATCTATGATTTATCATGCCCATTAGCATATTTTGGCACATCACCTTAGATTAGCCTTTCCTTAATTGTATTCGCTTCCTTTTCCCTTTTCAAAAAACTATTATAGAAGAAGCCGACTTCTTTAAAATCCGGAGGTCACTCAGTTTGGCGCAAAAGGGGTCCCCCTTGAACTGAGTTTCCTATAGGGCACTGTTACCTCATCAATTTTTGGTGTCAACAGTATCCAAAGTGCTTTTGATAGAAATGGGATGGGTACGAGGAGATGGATGACATGGGGCAATGGAGGTAGGAATATGGGGATTATGTGTAGATGGAGGATGTTTAGGTATGTTCCTTTGTTGATCCTAATTATTGGATATGCGAGTGGGATGTTGATGATGGGTGACATGGATAGGTAATGGATGGATGAAAGGATGAATATGACAAGATGGAGTGGGTGATTTTGGGATGTAAGGGTTCAAAATGGACTTAGTGGGTGGAGGGACATAAGGACCCAAAATAGATGGAGCAGATGAGGGAAGAATATGGATCGTTGTTTTGAGGTGATAAGATGGAGGAGGGATGGCAATATATGGTCTAGTGGAGCGATGGGAAGAGCCTATATTTCTTTTGGAAGAGGCTCATTCAGGATGTCTAGAGGTTGTACCAACATCTTTAGATTGTGAGTCTTGGGAAATAGGTCCAAGACCTTGCATACAAATTTGTTCTTTGACCTGTTATGCCTTGGATAACCACCCCATTTTTTTTGGAACAGAATGGGTCCCCCTTTGTATTTTCCCTTGGGCCTTTGGCTTTTTGCCTTAGGATTTTTCATTTTGACTCATGGACTTGAACTGGACAGAAACCCAACTCGAAACTGGAAAAAGCTTTGGTTCCGCTTTTCCCATCCCATTTCGCAGTTCATCTTTCTGTTTTTCATCTAGTGTTTTTTCCTCCTTTTCTTTCCTGCACCTTCTGCCTTTCTGACATTATTCTAAAGGGCTTCTTCCCACAACCTCAAACCCCAAATCTTGAAAAAGCCTTCTGTCAGAGCTGGGGTCTCAACCAGTTCCGCCACCCAGAGCCCTGTCTCTGCCCATTCAAGACCTCATTCTCCACTTCCCAACCCCAAGGAGGCACACTCACGGGCATTTGCAAACTGATAATTGAGTTCAGAATTTTCCCCCCTATCTGGATTTTCCTGGATCTCGCTTGAACTTCGACTAAGCGCTATTGTTCGGGGATTTTTGGTCCTCACGGAATTCCACGTGGAATGGATTTTCCCAATTTTTCTCTCTTCACAAAAATCCGTCCTGCACGGATTTCCCCGAGATCTAATGGAATGTGAGGAAGTATGGAGAAGTAGGACTGGTTAGTAAATGATAATGCATTTTATGATTCATTTATGCTATTTTGAGGATCTCGCATGTTGTTCCTTGATTGATAGTGATCGGATTAAGTTTCTAATGGGTTCTTTCATGCTTTTTTCATTGGAATCCGCCTAGCTCAGAATTCTCCAAAATTCCTCCCTGGCTTGGGTTCTGCGGGTCAGCCTAAAACCTGAGCTGTTTGTATGATCATTTTGTTCGAAGATTTAATGAAACCTTACTGACATAGGATTCGTTTCAATGATGATTTTGATTAATTGACTACTTTTTGTATGATTTTTACTATGGCTTTCTTTGTTGAATGCAGGATTAAACCCTACACATGATGATATTTGCCAAGGGAGCTCAGCTGGAATGCATTCTCGAGTCCAGTTGGTCATAAAAATTAGCTAAGAAGAAAATTGGCAAGACCTTGCAGATGTCTTTCTGACTACCAGTGCATTTTTTTAATATGTGTCTGTGTTGCCTATCGGTAAGACCTCAGAGATGTCACAACGATCGAGATTTACATGTAGTTTCCTATCGGCAGCACCTCAACCATTGTCCTGGCGACTAAGGAGTTCCCATCGGCAAGAGAAACCATCATCGGAGTGAGGTCATGGTGAGCTTTTCATGTCTTATCGATCGCCTCATGAGTAAACACTTCGGCCAAACAAACAATATTCCACATATGGTCTCGGCGAAGGCTCCATGTCTCACCGACTAGCAACATCGGGCTAACACTTCAGCAAGAGATTTCCTTTGGGGAGAAGTCTCGGTGACTTCTCCATGTCTCACAGACCGATGACATATAGAACATATTTTGGTATGAGGGTTTGGATTTGGGAGGAGGTCTTGGCGACTTCCTAAAGTCTCATTGACTACCGCACAGCGAGCTAACACTTCGGTGGGAGTCATCTTCTTCACCAAGAAGTCTCGGTGAAATCTTTGAGTCTTGCCGACCACCGATAAAGGCATGCCTTTCGGCGAATGAATTCCCTTTAGAAAGAGGTCTCGGTGAATATATCAGGTCTCACTGACAAAGCATAAAGAGGGGGTCTATCGATATGAGATCTTGTAGTCTTGCTGACTCAAAATGTCCTACCGACATGTTTCTCGGCAGGGAGAAAACAAAGATCGGGGAGACTCAAGAAGCATAAAGGGGTTCAATAAAAGGTCTCCCAGAGATTGAAAGGTCTTGAAGAAAGGAAAAAGAGCTTGTGGAGAGGAAATACGTGCACCAAGAGGTCTCAGCGAAATGAAGGAGTCTTTCCGATGGGTTTTGCGGACTCGATATGAATTCTACTGCTCGCCAAAACGTCTTGCTGAATGCCATATGCTATGTCGATAAC
>VDFB02047221.1:0-42431 GCA_007258455.2 Sequoia sempervirens | reverse complement strand
TTACATTTATTTAATGAAGTCCTAGTCCCACTTTATTTCATCCTTATTGATTAGATAACACCAATTATTTAATTATGTCACTAAATCACCTTATTACTCTAAGTTAATATCGTAATAATTAAATTATGACACTTTCCCTCCAAAATTTGAATAATTAAATCAAACTATTCAAATCATTTATCAAAAATAAAATCAAACTAATGCAACTTTGTTTGCAAAATTCAAAATTGATTTGCACATTCAATTCCAAAAAGGAATTAATTAATTAAATCAATTAAAATTTTCATTATTCCTCATCCACATTTTGATTGAGAAAATTATGATTGTTGACTGAGCAATCTAATTTGCTGACTAATTAATCTATTTCCTAACCAATCCATCTAATTCTGATTGAGAAAATTATGCTTCCGTGATTGATCAATCAGTCCCTGGTTGATCAATCTAAATCCTGACTAACCAATCTATTCCTCAATCACACAAACTATGCAATCTAATTTGCATAATATTCTCATGTCTAAATCCTCTCAACACCTTTCAATTGTTGATCTTGATCCAACATTATTGAATACTAATCATCAATTCAAAATCTATTTTTCTATATAACAAACCTCTTTCCTCACAAAATAGGATCAAAGAATCAACATACCTTATGCAATGAAGTACTGTCGAGATCGCCATTGATAGAGATTCTAAATACCTTCGGTGAAAAAACATCAACATAGTTCTTCAAGCTTTCACAATGCAACAATGGAGGCTTCATAGTGGTACGAACAACCCGACATCATGTGAACACACTCTAACATGGGATGGTAATCTCTCCTTTGCTTTGAATTCATTGTGTTAATCTTAGGATTTAATTACATAATTTCAATAGCTTAGATTGTTCATTTCATGAATGATGGAATAAGATCTTAGATTAAGTGTTTTGAATTAGATAGATTCTTAGTTCATTGCATTTAATCTTGTTTTGCATCTGAACCATAGATTTTTGGGAATGAGGTTTATAGGCTACTCTTGCACTCTTAGGATGTTTCACCTCAAAGGAGAGATATAAACCCCACCAAAATCAATGTAGTTCACTCCATCTAATGTATGTATGATATGATTAAGGCTAAATGAGATGATATAAATGCAACTAAGCAATGTAATTTACTGATTATGAATACAAAATCTAAGAAATATGCAATGTTTAAAAACAAGATGTGATATGCAAGCATGAAATAAAAGATAAACAAATAAAAAAAGGATTGAAAGCAGGCTGAACATAGTGTACCTGGGCAATGAATGATGAAAATCATTTGCCACTAATGGTGAATCAATCCTACTTCTGGCAAAATGTCCTGAAAACTGGCTTCTGACTGTTGGGAACTGGAATCTAAAAGAATCTACTTTTCCAGTCCTTAAGGTGGGAATCATTCAACACTAATGGTGAATCAGTCCTCACCCAAATTTTTGTGAAATCGGAGACCAATTATGTAGCACCAGATCTTCACTTGTCTTCTTGTTGGATTGGCAGAGTCAAATTTGTAGAAAACGGACTGTAGGCTGTCTCCAAGCTTGAAATAGGATGTAGTTGACTTGAAACACTTTTTTAACTTCTCAGACACCTTTCAACACCTAATTGATTGATAAATCTACATACACAAGTCTGAAAACACACATGCAAAAGTGGAAAAATGGTTAAGGGTTACATTATAGGGATTTGCCTTGGTAAAATCTGGTGCATGGGCACCATTTAAAGATTTTTGTCAATTCAAGATTTTAAGGTCTCGGCTTTAGGATTTTGGGATTTTTGCATAAAATAAGGTCTTGAAGACCATTTATTAATGTAATTAGTCAATTTTTATGATATTTAGGTGTCTAAGTGGTTTGGCCTTCAAAATGTGCAAAAATGTTGAAAGTTGCAAATTCTGCAAAATTTCAAATTTGAAAATGTTGGACAAGTTTAGAAGACCAATGGTCATGTTATTTGAAAGGGTAGTTTAGGAAGTTGGAGTAGTTGGATTTAGAGGGAAACAGGTTTAAAGAGGTGTGAGAACTTGATGAGAAGGTTGTTGAAGCATTTTTGTAGACTGAAGCATCAATAATATATTGTTTTTACTCCATTTTTTTGTATTTTCAGAAGTTAGTAGTGACTGTACATCTCGTACAACATTTCATTAATTTAGTTTTCATTGGTAAAACATAGTAAATTGTGTTATCTTTCTTTTGAATCAAATTTTAAGGTTTCTCATTGAATTTGGTGCATTTCATAGTCAATTTTCTTAGACCGAGTCTGAAAATAGGGCTCTTAAGCGTTTTGGTAGTTTCAAGCATGTTTTAAACCCATTCCAACTTCTGTCAGTACTATTACTTGTTGGAATTGGTATAATACATTATTTTTAGGTGTATGGGAGGCTTGAAAGCGTGTTGGGCATGAAGCCCTAGTGAGGAAACTTGTGTTTTCCTAAAGAATTCATGAGGTTTTGTGAAGAAAAAGTATGTAAAGGCTTGGGGAAGTCTTGTTAAATGGTGTATTGCACTTTTTCAAACCTATTAGGTCTTTATTGAGGTGGTTTCAAGAGTGTTTGAGGGTAGGAAGGTAGATTTTCATTAAAACCTTAGTTTCTTGGCTTAAAAGGAAAGTTTTGTGATTTGGCACAAGGGTGATTGATTTTCTAAGAATAAATTGAGGAATCGTTGGTCTGACAACATAAATATTGCTTCCCAATTGAGTTTGGTATATTTGGGAATGTCTTGAGGCAAGGTCCTTTGGAAATTCGGCCTAATTTGAAGGCTAGAAAGCATAGAAATTGGTTTTCGTTGAAATTGTTGCAAAGTATCATATTTTTATTTGTTGATATGATTTTGAACACCAAAATGGGTCCCTAAAAGGTTGCTAGACTTGGTCTGAAATGATCACATTGAATAGTTATACCCGATTGAGTGGGTTGGCAATGCTATAAGGAAGAGTGTTGATTTGGTGAAAAGAGAAGAATTTTGAGAATTGTGACTTGTAATTGTTATTGTTGGTTGATTTTGTGTTAAGTTGTGTTGTAAGACCTCCCCTGGTTGCATCAAGTGGTATCAGATCGAAGGTACCAAATCTTTGTGGAAAGAGATTGAAATTGTGAAAGAAAGATTAGAAGGTGAAGAGGCAAGATTATGAAGATGCCTCCAAAAGGAAAGAATGTAGCAAAATAAGTGAATGACTTGAAGAGTCAATACATTAAAGAGATCAGAGAATTGAAAGAGAGATTTGCAGCCTTAGAGACAAACAAAAGAAGAGAATATGTTGAAAGCAGTGATTCAGAAGATGAAGATGAAGAAGAGTTTGAAGATGATGAAGAACTTGATCCTGAAGATTAGAGAATGACCAAATTATTGAAGGCTATTAAAAGTGACAAGTACAAGGTGAAAATAGATGTTCAAAAGTTTGGAGGAAATTTGAATGAAGAAATTTTTTTAGATTGGATATCATCTTTGGATAATTATTTTGAATGTGAAGAGATTCTAGAGGAACAAAGAGTCAAGATTGAAAAAAAAAAGTTAAAAGGTCATGCACTTGTATGGTGGGATTATCTGCAGTCAGAAAGATGCTAGCTAAGTTGAAAGGTAAGTTTCTACCTTCAAATTATTCAATTCAAATGTTTAAGAGATTGCAAAGCTTAAGGAAAAAGGAAATGGATGTAAAGGAATACACTGAATAATTTTACAGATTAAGTATGAAATCTAACCATAATGAAAATGAAGATGAGAAAATTGCTAGGTACTTGGGTGGTTTGAGATTTAACATATAGGATGAGTTGGCTTTGACAAATCCTAGGAGTGTAGAAGAATGTTATCAAATGGCATTGAAGGCTGAAGATAAATTAAAAAAAAGACAAGAGAAGACTGTTAGAGTAAGAGTCAACATAATGAGAGGAAGAGGATCTTTCTCGACTCCATGGCAAGAAAATGAGAATCAAGAAGAGCCAAGCAAAAGAGATGAGTAAGTTGCAGATTTTAGAGGAGGTTATAGAGGCACAAGAGGTAGGTTTGGTGGTGGAAGGAATCCTAACATTTTTGTAGTTAGGTGTTACAATTTCCAAGAATATGGTCATCCTTCTTGGAAGTGCCCTAAAAAACTTGGTTCAACTTCAAGTGATGGAGAAAGAAAGAATGATAGGAGAGCCCAAATTATTCATGAAGATGAAGCTAAAAGTTCAAACTCTAATACACTTCATTTTGCTCTTGAATTAGGTGAAATTTTGATGATGAAGAGACAAATCTTGAAGACAACAAAGGGGAGAGAGCTGCTTCAAAGAAGAGCATTTTTTAGGACAACCTGTAGATGTAAAAACATGGTATGCAAGGTAATAGTTGATTCAGGTTGCACTGATAACATTGTATCTAGTGAAATGGTGGATAAATTGCATTTGGAAAGAGTGCCTAGAGAAAAGCCATATAAAGTATCATGGGTTAGTGATAATCAATATATGGTGGTGAGTGAACAAGCTATAGTTGAATTCCAAATTGGTCAGTATAGAGATCAAGTTCTTTGTGACATATTACCCATGAATTGTTGCCATATATTGTTAGGAAGGCCTTGGAAGTTTGACACTTCAGCCTTGTACAATGGAAGGTAAAATACATACACAATTGAAAAGGATGGGAGAGAGTTCATTTTAACTCCATTGGTTGAGGAGAAAAAAGAGCAAGGTGAAATCATCATGGTAGGGAGAAAGGAATATGTGAACATTGATGAAGGAAAGAACATGAGTTTGGAAGCCAGTGCAAAGCATGATAAGGATTGGACAACATATAGAAGAAGTGTAGATGGTTTGCATACAATGGTGAAGAATAATTTCTTCATGTGGAAAAGAAAGTTGATGGGAATGAGTTTCAGATTAGTAAAGTGCAGTGTAAGATGGAAGAGCCTTTGGAAAGGCAAGAAAAGAGTGATGGCATCATGATTGGAATAGTTATGTGTCCTATAACAAGGAAAGAAGTAAAAAGACAGTCAAGGGATGATGGAATAGGTAAGATAGAGGACAAGAGGACAAAATTTTGTGATGATGATGGGATAGTGGATTGTAAGGTTGTTGGTATAGAGAAGAGGATAGTTACAGGCTTGACATAGAATGTTAAGTGTGATGGTACAGTTGTTGACAAGCTTGACAGTGATAAAGTTGTAGTTGAAAGGACTAGTGGATAGAGGATAAAGCATGGATAGCAAGGAGAAGTGATGGAAGTTGATGGAGGTAAGTGTACAAGTGTAGAAGAAGGAATAATATCAATATTTGAAGATGGAGAAGATGAAAGACACCCCACAATACTATATGACAGTGAGAAGCATGAATCAAGAGAAGACAAAGTCAAGAATGTCAAAGATAGTGAGAGCCAAGGACACAGTGAACCTGTTGAAGAAAAACATAAAGGAAAGAGGCATGAAGAGCACAAAGGAGGAAAAACTACATCAATCTTTCCAAGGGACTTGGAAAACTTTAAAGTTGGGGTGTATGGTGTAGGGGCACCATTTAAAGATTTTTGTCAATTCAAGATTTTAAGGTCTAGGCTTTAGGATTTTGGGAGTTTTGCATAAAATAAGGTCTTGAAGACCATTTATTAATGTAATTAGTCAATTTTGGTGATATTTAGGTGTCTAGGTGGTTTGGCCTTCAAAATGTGCAAAAATGTTGAAAGTTGCAAATTGTGCAAAATTTCAAAATTGAAAATGTTGGACAAGTTTAGAAGACCAACGGTCATGTTATTTGAAAGGGTAGTTTAGGAAGTTGGAGCAGTTGAATTTGGATGGAAAAATGTTTAAAAAGGTGTGAGAACTCGATGAGAAGGTTGTTGAAGCATTTTTGTAGACTGAAGCATCAATAATATTCTATTTTTACTCCATTTTTCTATATTTTCAAAAGTTAGCAGTGACTGTACGACCCGTACAACATTTCATTAATTTAGTTTGCATTGGAAAAAAATAGTAAATTGTTTTATCTTTCTTTTAAATCAACTTTGAAGGTTTCTCATTGAATTTGGTGCATTTCATAGTCAATTTTCTTAGACCGGGTCTTAAAATAGGGTTCTTGAGGATTTTGGTAGTTTCAAGCATGTTTTAAACCCATTCCATCTTTTGTCAGTTCTCTTTCTCGATGGAATGGGTATAATAAATTATTTGTAGGTGTATGGGAGTTTTTTGAGTGCATGGGAGGCCTAAAAGCATGTTGGGCATGAAGCCCTAGTGAGGAAAATTGTGTTTTTCTAAAAAAATCATGAGGTTTTGTGAAGAAAAATTATGTAAAGACTTGGGGAAACATTGTTAAATGGTGTATTGAGTTTGTGTAGACCTATTAGGTCTTGATTGAAGTGGTTTCAAGAGTGTTTGAGGGTAGGAAGGTAGATTTTCATTAAAATCCTAGTTTCTTGGCTTAAAAGGAGGGTTTTGTGATTTGGCACAGGGGTGATTAATTTTCTGAGAATAAATTGAGGAATCCTTGGTTTGACAACATAAAGATCACTTCCCAATTGAGTTTGGTATATTTGGGAGCCTCTTGAGGCAAGGTCCTTTGGAAATTAGGTCTAATTTGAAGGCTATAAAGCATAGAAATCAGTTTTTGTTGAAATTGTTGCAAAGTATCATATTGTGATTTGTTGATATGATTTTGAACACCAAAATGGGAACTTGAAAACTTGTTGTACTTGGTCTGAAAGGATCACATTGAATAGTTATACCCAATTGAATGGGTTGGTAATGCTATAAGGAAGAGTGTTGATTTTGTGAAAAGAGAAGAATTTTGAGAATTGTGACTTGTAATTGTTATTGTTGGTTGATTTCGTGTCAAGTTGTGTTGCAGGACCTCCCCTAGTTGAAAAAAAACACCACTAATCAAACCCTTAATGAATAAATGGAATGAAATGAACAAGGAAAGATGAATAAAAAACATGCAAATGTCCTAAACTCACCACAACCTTGTTTGAAGAAATTTGAAGATATATCAATGGCTGCTCCAAGATACTTAATTGATGCTTGATCGAATGATCCAAAGTGATCAAATGTGAATTGAATTCTTAGTGAATTAGGAGATTTCTTGAATGAATTAGGAGATGTAAAATGAGGAGAAAAACACTTATTTATACACTTGTGCCTTAGTAACCTGATGATACCTCATCACAGGCTGACATAAGGTAATTTTGAATAAAAACTCAAAAGAAAATTTGAAATATTTTGAATTTGGAGCCAAGAGGAACTCATTCACCACCCATGGTTAATGGGTCCCACCTTGGACTTGTAAGTGGGTGTTGGGAATTAAGTCACATTTAATGTTATTTGTCGGGTTTACATTCAAAAATACACTTAATTAAGCCTTATGAGTGCATAAAGGGTTCAAATAAAGCATAAGAAGGTGTAAATAGTGAAACTAAGCCTAGAAAAGTGTGAAATCTTGTTACAAGACTTTACAACACTTCAAAATAGGACTTAATAAGTGATGAAATGGTGATTTTTAGGTGAATTGTAATGAATAGAGTCTAGAAAAGTGTAGAAATGTGTTACAACAATTCACAAAACCTTCACAAGGCATCATAATTTGAATTTTTAGGACCTAATGTGAATGTTTAAGCCACATTGCAACATTAAATCAAAGAAAAATGGACCAAGCATCATGAGAGAAAGACCTAAAAGACCATGAAAATGTCCAAGAGCCATTTTTCTATTGTACATTTAGTCCCCACTTTAGTGAGAGGATGAACTTGCTTCAAACTTACACTAAAGTAGCGATGCATATCAAGAAGGATCCAAATGCACTTATACTAGCAAGATGGAATGAAAATGATCAAGAGGGATGATCAAGCCCCCAAGATAAAGATCCCATGGAAAACTAAGCATAAGAATAGAGGAACAAACATATGGATTAGAGGAAGAAAAAGGAGAATCGGATCAAGCTTTGATCATCTTTCCAGCTAGTTGTGGATTAGATCTAGGTTGTTTGTGAGAAAAAGAGAATGCATACTCACTCTAGGGTGATGGAACTTATGGAAATCCACCAGGTGAGAAGACCCAAAAGGTGAGAAACATACACTAGTTGGTATGCACTCACAATCACATAGGTGGCTATGGGGAAAGTTGTACCACTGAATGGGCTTCTCGCTCAACCATATTAAAGTTATACCTCCTGATAACTTTAACAAGGCACCACAAGGGAAAATTTCAATTCATGCTTCATGAGACCAAAAAAGCTTTGTATTCTTAGAATTCATGAACAAATGCAAAGGTACCATAGGAATGCAAGTTGCATTATGCAAGGTGGCAAAAATGTAAAAATGTAACATGTAAAAGATGTTGAAAGGAGTCTTGTTAAGTTCTTCCAAGGTCTATCACTTAGGGAGCATTGTGTCTAATGTCTCCAAGAGAGGACTAATCAAATAATAAAATATTCACAACTTAGGGGATGCAGTGTGTTGCATCAAGCCACCAAGAGGAATGTAATATGCTAAGATAGATCACAATTGTGAAGGAAATCATACCCAATGTCATCCACAAATTGAAGAATGTATTGTATGAAGTGACAAGGCTACACTAAGAACTAAGAATGCAAATGAAATGATTCCAATGTATTCCCCCCACTTTAAAGGAATTTCTACACACCATTCTATGAGCAATTACTTTAAAGTAGCAAAGGAAAAAAAATACAAAAAAGAAAACAAGACATGAGAGTCAATGTGAAAATCCCCTATGCCAAGTCATATGTTTCCAAGTAAGGTTGATTCATGTAAATGAAAAAAGAGAACAAAAGAAAGGGAGTTTCCCCCCAGAAAGGAACACACCAAACACATAAGGGATCTATGGATTTGGGGTCAGTATGTTCATTTCTACAATGTTTTTATGAAAGAGCTCAAAACTATCATCCTTCCCCAAATACACATAGAACTAGAAGAATGACACAAAGAGAGCAAAAAAAAAAAGGGAAACAAAGTCCATTTTGGGTCAACATGGAAGAGAAATTTTAGTCTCAACACTTTGCATCGTCCCAAAAAGGAAAACACAAGAAAAAAGGAAACAAAAAGGAAAAAGTAAAGGAAAAGATTTTGGGTGAACATGAAGGAGACATTTTGGTCTCAATGCCTTGCATCATCCCCAAAAGGAAAAACACAAGAAAAAGACAAAGTAAAAAGGAAGAGGGACCGATTGGGTCAACATGGAAGAGACATAGGGAATCTCAATGCTTTGCATCATCCCCAAAAGGAAAACACAAAACCAAAAGCGAAAAAGGAAATGGATGACACATAGAAGAATAGAGGTACAAATAGAGGAAATGCACAAAGAGAGAGAACATCAAATGCACATTACAGGGGAACATGATAAACAAATAAAATCATTCAAAAGGAGCTAGTAAAGCAAAGGTAATTTAACCATTAACGGAGTTATTGGATTCTCAATCTTAAGTAGTATAAGTGGAAGGTAAATAACATAGTTAAGAGACAATAACAAATGCATTACTAGGATGAGGTTAACAACTTCTTTCCCCCCACCGAATGTGAGGCAAGAATGAGCCAAGAAAGGTGATGGGAGGGATCATGCAATAGTGAGAATGACAAATTCTACAACTATGGCATGATAAAATGATTTTGTTTTAAGGGATGATGGGAAAGCAGTCAGTATCATTGAAGTGATACTTGTTCAATATGTCATTCAATGTCCTACATTCTTCAGTTTGATGCCCAATAACACAATGATATTTGCAATATGGTATGTTAGAATCCTTAGGATGGATGAACAACCTATTCATAGGTGGTAAGAGTATAAGTAATTTGTTTAAAAGTAGTTGAAGTTTCCTTTCACATTCAGGTGAAGGATGAGTAGGAAACTTGAGCTTTTTCAATTTGTAAGGTCATTTTTCATTTTCTATATTCTCCTTTTTCATGAATGGAAGGAGGAAGAGGACCCATGGGGATCCTAGCATCCTTGTCATCAAAATTAGGTAATGGTCATTCTCGTGGAAGGAGAATTTTCAAGTCAGGAGGAGAATCAAAGATCACTGTACCATCATCTCAAAGTCTCCAATATTCAAAAGGATGCTTATCATCATGAGGAGGATCTTGATATCCTAGTCTTGTGTTTTCTTCTATTGGTTTTTGTTCAAGAAGTTGGTGAATCCTATGCTCATTTGTTGTGTCACAAACTTGTTTACTTAGGATAGTAAAGCATTTTCCATATGTTTCTTCAAGGTTGATGGGAGTATTTGTGACTTTGTGATCATAAAATGGTTGAGGATGTGTTTGTTTAGAGGAACCAGGTCCACTTGCTAGAGAGATTGTAGGTCCTACTTGAGTTTCAAGATGTAGGTATCCAAAGTGATCAGGAGTACAACAATAGGAAGATTTGGTGGTTTCATGGATGGGTAAAAGGCTGCATTGGCTTCAAGGTTATCAAGAAATTCATTTAAGAACTTGTTCATGCTATCATCATCTTCTCCAATGATGTCTACATCATGAGGAGGACAAACATGAGGAGTTGAAGGAGCATAAGGAAGCTCAATGTCATTAGGATCACAACCAAAGACACAATTGGACATGTCTACCAAGGATTTTAATGAATTCCAAAACTTATTAAAAGAATAAGTCGTGGTGACAATGAATGCAAGTAGACCAAGATGCAAGAAATAGAGGAAAATGAAGAATCTAAAAAGTATAACATAAAGTAACTGCAAAAAACTGAAATCTAGGAAATACCTCGAAAAGGCCTAAAAATGTTGTTTGAAATGTGCAAGTGGACTAATTCACATAGGGTGGTGAATGAGTCCAAGTATGATTTTTTTTGTGTTTTTCATAAAATTAAAAGTGATTTTAATGCTTTTTATATGCAAACTGAGGATGCAAATGCAGATTTTCAGTTTTTCAATGATATGATATGCAAAAATGAAATCTAAATGAGTCTTTCACTAATGCAATTTGATAAACCCTAGGATGCAAAAACAAAACAAAGCCTAATTGAATATTGATGAAAATAAAACCTAGGATGCAAGATGGAATTGAAATAAAAAAGATAAAGTGCTTAATATGAAAGTTCACCAAAATGAACCATAGATTTTTGGGAATGACATTTATAGGCTACTCTTGCACTCTTAGGATGTTTCACCTAAAAGGAGAGAGATAAACCCCACCAAAATCAATGTGGTTCACTATATATAATGTATGTATGATATGATTAGGGATAAATGAGATGATCTAAATGCAACTAAGCAATGCAATTTATTGATTATGAATGCAAAATCTAAGAAATATGCAATGTTTGAAAACATAATGTGATATACAAGCATGAACTAAAAGATAAAAAAATGCAAAATAGGATTGAAAGTAGGCTAAACAGAGTGCACCTGGGTAATGAATGATGAATCTAGAGTGATCTGAATGCTAAAAAAAATCAGTGAAAATTACCAGTGGGACTCATTCGCCACTGATGGCGAATCAATCCCGCTTTTGGCAAAAAGTCCTAAAAACTGGTTTCTGGCTATCGAGAACTGGAATTTGACAGAATCTACTTTTCTATTCCTTAATGTGGGACTCATTCACCACTAATGGTGAATCAGTCCTCTCCCAAAATTTTGTGAAATCAGGGACCAATTTTGTAGCACCACATCAACACTTGTCTTCTTGTTGGGTTGGTGGAGCCAAATCTATAAAAAATAGATTATAGGTTATTTCCAAGCTTGAAATAGTATGTAGTTGAATTGAAACACTTTTTTGACTTCTTGACCACCTTTCAACACCTAATTGTTCGATAAATCTGCATACAAAAGTCTGCAAACACACATGCAAAAGGGGAAAAATGGTTAAGGGTTAGGTTATAGGGATTTCCCTTGGTCAAATCCCACTTTGGCAATCAAACCCTTAATGAAGAAATGGAATGAAATGAACAAGGAAAGATGAATAAACAACATGAAAATATCATAAACTCACCACAACCTTGTTTGAAGAAATATGAAGATATATCAATGGCTACTCCAAGATACTTAATTGATGCTTGATTGAATGATGCAAAGTGCTCAAATGTGGATTGAATTCTTAGTGAATGAGGATATTGCTTGAATGAATTAGGAGATGTAAAATGAGGAGAAAAACACTTATTTATACGCACTTGTGCCTTAGTAACCTAATGATACCTCATCACAAGCTAATATAAGGTAATTTTGAAAAAAAACCCAGAAGAAAATTTTAAATATTTTAAATTTGGAGCCAAGAGGGACTCATTCGCCACCCATGGAAAATGGATCCCACCTTGGAATTGTAAGTGGGTGTTGGGAATTAAGTCACATTTAATGTTATTTGTTAGGTTTACATTAAAAAATACACTTAATTAAGCCTTATGAGTGCATAAAGGGGTCAAATAAAGCACACGAAAGGTGTAAATAGTGAAACTAAGCCTAGAAAAGCATGAAATATTGTTACAAGACTTTACAACACTTCAAAATAGGACTTAATAAGTGATGAAAAGGTGATTTTTAGGTGAATTGTAATGAATAGAGTCTATAAAAGTGTAGAAATGTGTTACAACACTTCACAACACCTTCACAAGACGTCATAATTTGAATTTTTAGGACCTAATGTGAATGTTTAAGCCACATTAAAACATTAAATCAAAGTAAAATGGACCAAGCATCATGAGAGAAAGACCAAAAAGACCATGCAAATGTACAAGAGCCATTTTTCTATGGTACAACATCTAGTGATTTCCCCCCTCACACATTCTGGCACTCTCGGTGGGACCACGATCCTTACTACTAATGTTTTTATGAGTTTAAATTGAAGTTGTAGGGTTTCAGAGTGCTTTTGAAAAATGTTTCACACACTGTCCAAAAAATTTTGCAATTGCCTATCAAGAAAACCATGCATCTGCTCTGAAAGCATAGCATTTGACACGAGAACTGTGATTTTGCAAAAAAATTTGAGCATATGCTCTAAAAAATGAGCATTTGATTCTAATAAGGGGCATACTTGCTCTAAGAATTGAGCATTTGATTCTGACAGGGGCACTTTTGCAAAAAAATTTGAGCATTTGCTCTGACAGACCAGTGCACAGAATCTATAGTGTTGTAATTTATTTTTAGCTAACATTTTCCTATTTTTGAATGTGTAATAGTTACTAATGGGTTTGTATGCAATTAAAAAGAAATTTTTTATGCTTTATTAACACATTTTTGGAGATAACATCGCTTTAGGTGTTTAAAAAGAATCAAACTACTATGAAGTTTTTGTTGTGCTTTCAGTGTTTGGCAAGCTACTAGATGGTTGTCTTCTCCCCTCACACCTTTTGGTGATCTTGGGTGAGTGAAAACATCTTGAGTTTTGCAAAAAAAAATTCAAGCATACCATTTTAGAGGACCTGCTTATTGAGAAACATCCCGCATTGGAGAACTCATAGGTGACCCAAGCGGTACTTTCATTTTGGATTGATATATAAATCTTTTGTGGGTGTGAGGAAATTTCATCATCTCATCGGGTACTGCTGGCCTATATCGATGTATTCTCCCTTAGTATCCTCGTGATGAGTAAAAAAACATAAGGGCTGGGAGGTTCTTAATTGAACAAAATGCCACATGTATAGGGGCCTGAAAATAATATCCCTATAAAATTACTAAGAGACAAATTATTTTAGAAGCTACCCCTTAATCCAAAAACATTCTTTGAAAGTGGTGCATTGGAATTTACTTCTGAGAAGTTACTTTCCATGTCCAACATTAGGCCTGCACCATAAGTTGCATGCAAAATCATCTCTTCGGAGCATGAGGCAAGCCTACCTAAAAGAATGGTTTCTATCCATAGGGTTGTAAAGGCTTGGTTATGTTAAACTTTCCAATTACATTCAAAACAATCTTGACATCAAATTATGTGCTTGATTTAAAGAGAAAGAACATATCCAAACAAACAATGAACGAGATGGTTGAATCGAAAACCCTTTGATTCAAGTGTATACTTGTGAAAGAAACCCTATGAATGCACTACTTGAAAGGATTTTTCCTTAAAAGTTTCCAAATATTCAAGCTTTTATTTCATGTTGCATTAATCAAAGTAAATATTTGGGAACTATGGCTTGGGTGTTGTGATTTCACAACTTAAGCTATCTACATGAAGGTAACATAAATCCATGCTTACTGAGTCAGTCCAAGTGTTGTTTTATCACTTTCCATACTCCAAAAACAAAGAAGTTGAGAGAAGAAACAAATTTAAAGTTGGAAAAATTCAAGAAAATATTGTTCAAAACTAGAAACAAAAACATATAGAAACCACATTGGGACAAAATTCTAGTGCAACTTATCACAATTTTTGATTAGTTGTCATAGTTTCTGAGTAGTAGCCAAAATTTCATTGCATTTGCTTGTTGTCCCAGAAACTCCACTAATGAAAATCATTTGCTTTTGACAAAAATTGAGCACTTGTTGTGGGAACCACACACTTTCTTTTATTCCCTTGCACTTGCTACTCAAATCCTTGCAGTTTCCAAAAGGTGCTCACTTTTTTTCTGAGAAAAAATTACATTTGATAGAAACACACAAACAATTTCCTTTTCCATTCTAGCTCATGCTTGATTTTCCAAAAGCCGAGCACTTAACACATTTTTTGCCATGCTTGACAAATCTGGCCACTTTTTCTCACAATCTTGTACATTTTTCTCAGAAACCAAGACTTATTGTTTTATCTTACTAAAACTTGGGGAAAACAAACCAAAATTGTTTTAGGATCATTGTTCAAATAAAACAATTGGAAAACTTGGTAGGTCACATAATCTCTCACCCATTATTTCCATCCTAATTTTTAGAAATCAAAATAAAACAAACCATTGGGATCATTCCTTCACTCATACGTCTATGATATCAACAGTTACTTGGGACTCATAGATAGTACAAGTAATCTTTCCTGCAACATATCCTCTAGACAAGGAAGTGAAATATCAACCATAGTCCTTCAACATTTTGATTTCCAAAAATTAGCAACATTACAAAACAACACTCAAACCTTAGGGTCTTGAGCTTCATAGCAACCATCTCAAAACACCATTACACCTTATGACCATTTGGTGACCAACTGCTCCAATTCAACAACTAAACCTTGTAGCATTGATCCTTCAACCTAGTTGCACATACATTTAAGGTGAAAAAACTAACATCATAAGTAGTTTGAGAACCTTCATATTTGAGAAGCACAAAACACCTCACCCATTTCTCACCACATCAATCATCTTAGATGAAGAGGAAGAGAAAGTAGATATAGCAGTCGAAAGACCTATGTTACCACCACCTGCATGGCAATAGATATACGTACTTCATGCTTTTTGGAAAGAAAAAGATCCTTAGGTCAGGAAAGAGAAAGATCCTTAAGCAGAAATCTATACTCTGACTCTCAATGAATTGCCCTACAAAAAGGTTCACCAAAGGGTTCATCTCAAGAAGATATCACACCCGTCAAAATCAGCTAGACTTTTCCTATTATCACTTTGCATCAATAAGCCACATCTTTTCTAGAGAATAGGAATCACAAAAATAGTCACAAAAGCTTGGCAGTTGTTTATGACAACTACAAGATCATAATGTAGGAAGAAAATGGAAGCAAGCAAGAACGACACTAGCATCCCATCGAAAAATACTATGAATGATGAAAGTAGCCTATGGGGCTATGGGACAAATGAACTTGAAACACCCCAGAAGAGACCTATGTATAGAGACACCTTAAGTGAGGAAAAACTAAACTACAAACAAAAGGAGGTGATAGAACAAGACAATCGAGACCCAAATAGAGTGGTTGTAGAGGAGGTGGATACAAAAGAGGAAATAAACGATGAGGAACTATATGAACATTCCAACAACCCCAAGGTTCTCAAACTAATGGAAAAGTTGTTGAGAAAGGACCCAAACTCATATTTCTTCAAGTTAGCACAAAGTGCTACCAAATTACCAATGGACTTCAACATAGAGGCTCTCAAAGATACCAATCTTATTCCCTTAGGGATAACTCAGTTGTGATACAAATAACTAAACCCCCAGAGATGCTAAACATGCCACCCGTGTTCTCATAAAATAGTGGTCAACCCAAAGAGAACCCCTTGTTTAGAAAACCAACTCAAATTGAACAAGCAACAATGGCATAACTATATCAAGGAAGGCCATCCTAGTATGAACCACAAAACAAAAATCCACCTCTTGGCCAATATATACCTTAGAACACTTCAAGTGTCGACCCTACCCAAAACTAGTAGTACCACCAACAAGATGGACCATAGGGTCCCCTTCCAAATTAGTACCACCAACAAGGCAGACCATAGGGTCCCCTTCCAAACTAGAAGTACTACCAACAAGGTGGACCATGTGTTCCCCTTCTAAACTAGCAATACCATCAATAAGGTGGACCACAGGGTCCCCTTCCAAACTAGTAGTACCATCAACAAGGTGGACCATAGGGTCCCCTTCTGAACCAGCAATACCATCAATAAGGTGGAACACAAGGTCCCCTTCTGAACCAGTAGTACCATCAACAAGGTGTCCCACTAATGCATCAACAAGGTAACCTTTAGTTTAGTCCTTCCCAGCAGCAAGGTGTGCCACAGAACCCCCTTTTTCAGTCATCCCATCAACAAGGTGTCCCACTAACACATCAACAAGGTAACCTTTAGTTTATTCCTTCCCAATAGTAAGGTGTGCTACATAGAACACTTCTTCAATCATCCCATCAACAAGGTGTCCTGCTAATGTATCAATAGGGTAACCTTTAGTTTAGTCTTTCCCAACAACAAGGTGTGCCATAGAGCACCCTTCTTTAGTCAGACCCTCAACAAGGTATCCCACTAATGCATCAACAAGGTAACCTTTAGTTTAGTCCTTCCTAATAGCAAGGTGTGTCACAAGGCACTCTTCCCAATTCATCCTACCAACAAGGTATCTCGCTAATGCATCAACAAGGTAACCTTCAGTACACTTCATCCCAGCAACAAGGAACTAACCCTCCTTACACCCAAAAAGGACCTAACCTGTTCTATGTCCAAAATAGTTACCAAGGTCCTATACCTTCACAATACTCAATATATGACCAAAACATGGTGAGACCAAAGGCTATTATACACAAAACTCGCAAACAAATGTGCCAAAAATAGACATAGAAATGAAACTACAGGTCATCACACAACAGATACTAGGCATGCAAGCTGGGTAAAAAAAGAAAGCCTATACCATCCAAGAAATATGCCAATTCCCATTCATTCAATCTGTCACTACAATACCTTTTCTAAAGAATTTTGAGATACCCAAGTTTGACAACAAATATAGAGGAAGAGAGGATCCAGTAGAGCATATATGCGATTTATTCATCTAATGCATGGAAGTATGACATAATTAATCATACCTCATGAGGATATTTACACATAGCCTTACAGTCCATGCTATGGAGTGGTTCACCCATTTGACACCAATAGCTAAAACCTTTGATGAACTATCTAACAAGTTCATAAATTACTTCTCCTTCAACATTAAGCAAGATGTCACCATCACAAGCTTATCCATAATCAAACAGATTCAAGGAGAGTCCTTTACCTCCTACCTATAGTGATGGAGACACAAGGATAGTAGATGTAAGTGGTCCATTCCCAACAAGGAGTTGGTGGACATATTCATTACCAACATCTTACCTAAGATCAACTATCAACTCATAATGTTATGTCTAGCAAACATTGAAGAAACCATTGAGAATAGATTGAATATTGAGATATCCCTCATTGCAAGGGGAGTCCTTAAGTTGAGTAGCTCAAAAGATAGTTCTTCTAGTTCAAACAAAAATCCCTAAAGTTTGGGCTAAAAACAAAAAATTCATAAATGATGGAGCAGTTGATGCTAGAGCACTATGGAATTCATAGAACACACCTCAAAACAAGTTGCAGGTAGCACAAAAAAGCTATGGTCCCAAAAAAACACAAAGCAACCAAATAACCTACCCAAAGAACAATTAGGTTATAAACCAATAGATGAATTAGGGAGGACAACAAAGGCAGTACAATCAACCAAGGAGGCAATTCACAGTACTAGGTGAATCAATTGAAACAGTAATGCACAAACTAGTACAACAAAACCTCATCAAAATGAATAATCACCCAAATTATGAGGAACCTAGCTTCAAGACACTGTGGTATAATGAGAAAGGCTTATGTGAATTCCATAAGATCAAAGGAAACAACACAAAAAATTGCATGTGCCTCAAACACATCATCCAGGACTTAATAGACAAAGGGGAAGTAGACATTGAACATCATCTCAAAAATAAAGACCTACAAATATACTTGAACCCAATCTTGAACCATGCCAAAAGAAATAACAAGGAAAACAACAAGAGTATAACAATACTAGTTACATGTATGGTGACACGGTTCTAGGAACCCTCTCACAAGTTGATGATGATAGGGAAAAAGTAGTGACTATACGCGGTGGAGACAACAACTATAATGCAACTACCTACCAAGGAAGAGTTACAATCCAAGAAGTCCCGCCCAAACCCACAATCAAGTCACCAAATGACTACAACATTGTGGAATAGTTGAAGAAAACACCTTCCCTAATCTCAATCCTAGAGTTGTTAAAACTATCACCAACACATAGAGAAATATTGAAAAAGGCATTGGAAATGCCAATCCCTAATGACCTTGATCCTAGTTAGTTCCAATCCATGGTTGGAAAGATAATAGCAAGTAATCATTTAATATTTACCAAGAAAGATCTACCCCAAAGAAAATGTAATGCCCATATTTTACCCTTGGGGTAAAACCAAAACCAACAATTTTATTTTATTTTTAATTTTGACACGTAACATTTGATAGAGGCTTATCCTAGATCTACATGAAAACCAAACTATATGCATCAGGTGGCAAAGCTCATGCTTTGTCATCAACGACACGTCTCTCGAGAGTGGGGAGTGGGGTGAATATATGATTGAGTGTGCAAAGGCCTCCACGCACACTCCCAAATGATGCAGAGTAGATCCCAAGCTATAATGTTAGCATAAGATGGCCGACATCACCTATCAGATTTACTAGAACTGATACCGACACCGAGAACATCTGACTACCACAACTTATAGTTTTCTAATTCTTTTCCACGATCAAAGTATTAAAATCCACACTACTATTGTACATATTATACCCCCATGAAATATTAGGACCAACCAATGGTAATGTTACCACAGCAATTGTGATTGTTAACGTTATAGTTTAAGACCTAAAGGTAATGCTACATCAACCTCATCCTTATTATTAATAGTACTATGTAATTATCTTTTGTAAAATTTATTTTGTAGCGACCAAGCCCACCTTATTATTCATTCAATAGTCTTACTACAACTTGAATGTTTATATTATGGCCCTCATTTGTAATGCCCATAATTTACACTAGAGCAAAAATGCAACTATATATATATATATATATATATATATATATATATTTAGACAATAACCATGCATGTTAACCCTAATAATATTGTTAATTTTAGTATACACTCTCTCTCATGATAATGATAACACCAATATATTAACACTTCTCTCAAAATTAATATAATAATATTTCTCCCCCTCGTTAATATTAATAATACTAAATCCAAATAATAATTCTTCTTATCTAAATATAGTCTTATAGACATACTCCATAAAACTTTGAAATTATTAACATTATCATATTTCTGAGAATTTATTTATTACTACCATCATAAATTTTAATATATACATATCTATTATTTATTTAATTATTCTGTTATCCTTATGAATAAATTACTTTAATAAACAATTTAAAAGATTTATATAAAAATAAAGAGGTAACATTTACCAATAATTATATTATTTCCTATGTATATATATATATTATTATTATTATTATTTTTATCTAAGAGAAAAGAAGAAATTAAGGGAATAATCTCCTTTATAAAGAAATTCCTAAAATACTAACCTATCTTTATATTTCTATATAATCTTAATTTGGTTCAATAGGGTGCTTTTTAAAGAATATGGGAATATATTCCCTTTGGATTTATTAAGGGATAGCTTAGCATAAAGTTAACCCACAATACTTTATTCTAGTTTTAATTTTCTAAAGTTAGAAGTGGCTTCGGTGGGAGTCTTATTTTATGCCAATCGCACATTTAAAGATTGGGAATATTTTCATAGTGTAAGGTGGTGCCGTGAAAAGGTCATACTCGCCACACAGACAACTCACCAACATTTTTAAGCCTTCAGCGAACAAGGAGACGTCTAAAGCATCATTACACTCTTACGACGTAACAAAGGAGTATAATAAAAGAGATTAACTATAAAATTATGTTTAGACTCCTGAATATTCATAGCATACATGATAAATATTACTTCTCCCAATTCGATTATGTTAGCGATGATTTAATTGTGGCGGATAAAATTCCAAGAAAGCTTAAATGATATTAGTGTTCGTATGAGGAGACACATTTTAATTTAATCCCTAGCATTCATTAACTTGCCTACTCAGTTCTTTTCACACTATCCTAATTTCCATGGGGTACTAGCATGCATCACAGATGCCTAAAAAAAAGAAACTCTTCAATGTCCCCCTTCAACGATGTAATTTTTTGCAATACTTCAATACCACATCCTTTTGCAGCAGCCTACAGATTTAACTGGTGATCTATAACAACTCCTTAACCTATCACAGATCCTATCAGGAGTCCCATATAGGCGATAAAGAGGGAAACTGGTGCAAATGTCAGGTTCTCTTGGCCAGAAATCTAGCATGAAACGTGGGTTGGAAGGAGCGACTAACACCTACTTGTACTCTAAGGTCATGATAATACGCTTCATCAGAGAGGGACTGATATAAAAATAATGGCGGTACATGCAGATCATGGAGTAGTCAGGCACAGAAATTGAGCAGAGCTGGAAAAACATTGGAGGGTGAATTCCAAGAGACATTGTCTTAACAAGATAAGCGAGCTTGCCGAGGTGTATCAATTATTCATTATCAGTCCTATGAACTGAGCTCCTAGAGCTATTCGATATAAGGTTTCACTGCACACGAAGCTGCAAGAAGCAATAAATACTGACTTGCTACTCAAGGATGTTTAAATGCATGATCTTGGTGGAGATACGAGGAAAGAACCATATCGACATCATCACTTCATTACACACAAATAAACACAACTACCTATAATAAATGCGAGAACACTCCACTGTAATTCCCATGGTTACACCTGACAACCTCTCACTCTCAGGCATGTGGGTCGCCCAATATTCCTTCTCCAAGGGCGTATGTGGGGAGGTGATAACTATTTGCATCGATCCAAAATACTAGTTGATTACATAGCTAGAGTTTATTCTGGTGCCAAATTTAAATTTACTTAGAGCACTCGCCGAATATCCTTATTCACTGCTCAGCTCTCATACCTATCTAGATGCCCAAGCAAGGTGATAAATTTTGCAAATAATTTAGAGACATAGTGACCCCCGGTTGGTTTCCCAGGCGAGCCTCATGGAGGTCCATGCGTATGGCTATGTCTACTGCACCAATCAAAAGATAAGGTTGCCAATGCCTGCATAGATCTTGTTATTATTCTTCATTTTCTTATTTATTTATTTACTTCTGCCCATCTGTTAGAGCACAAAACTACATATCGACTCATTGGATTCATGTAGTGCCAGCTGAGGATTATAAACTCTCTTGTCAGGAAATAAGGATTAAGATGGGGCTATGATGGGCTGATTACAAATTAATACTTAGCCTTAAAATTCATAGCTCAATTTGTTAACTTAAGAATCTCATTACATTCTATTCCTTTACTACTTTTTTTATTTTATAGTTCACACTTTTGGGATTTCTATAGGGAATATTACATTGCATTCAACACACACATCTGAGTGCTTGTAACTATATTTCCAAACTACTCTTAAGATGTCTGAAACGTGATACACATGATAATCTGAAGGTATTCATATGCTACACTTTTAAAACAATATTATTTTCTTATATTTTCTTATATTTTGAGCAGCCTGTTTTGGTGTAGCTAGAGTAAAAGAAAATACAGAATGCAGGAAAATATTCAAGGTGAGCAACTACACACTATACTGCAACATTACATGAATATCTGTAATAGAGAGTATAAATTTTTTTGACATAGAATAGAGTACGCCCACAAATCATAATGCATAAATCATTTTGAGCATGTTGTGCCAAAAGTTTACAGGTAGTATGGTATATTCTGACTAGAATATTTTAACATTCTTTTCACCCAAATGCAAAAAGCCTGAAAAATGATATGTTTGGAAGTTCATAAATGAAATTCACAAGACAGACAGTCATCATGTTACTTATGAAATGTAAGACTTCATAATGGGATGATGTTTTCTTTTCAACTTTGCAAATAAAGACCTCAAAAATCTGCAACTACACATTTATATACACATAAATTTTTACCATTTTTCTTTTTAAAAGAGTAGTATGATGTTATCTTTAAATTCAGAATACCCACTATTTGTTTTTTTTTGCAATGTAAATACATATATTCTTAGAAAACAACCCTTTCAACAACACATATAAATATATACTTAGGTGTTACAACAAAATGTATAATCCTTCCTTAAGCAAATGGACAAAAAGGTAGGAACTTTATATCCAGACTTAACATTCATTCTTTCAAATGGAACATGCATATTCTCTTAAATGAAAGGATGATGAAATTGATTTAACAAGGTTTTATTTTCACCCCCAGTTATAGAGTCACAACATTATGCAATATACACCACTTTCACACATATACACTTTTCTCCCACCCCTACCAATAAAGGTAGTTACATTTCAGTGAGGTTATAGACACGGTGATATAACAAAAAGATAACCTTTTCAAAGCTTGTAAGATCCTCATGTCGTCTCCAACCTACACAAAACATAGACATGTTTTTCCATAGCCAAGGTAGTGCTCACCTCCCAACCTTCAGTTGGAAAACCAACCGCCCTCAAGCTAGGAGGCAACTGAGGGAAACGGGTACAAACAAAACCAAGCAAAGCAATATTTACACACACAAGATTATTTTCACACCCACCCAAGGGAATTTCACATAACTTTAGGATTCCATCAAGAATCCAAAGTGGGGGATGGGGGGGTGGACTACGCACTCCATATGGGGGCTTATAATAATAGCAACAAGAACAAGTCAATATCATAATCCCATCATTTCACATGCAACCCTTCTTTAATAACTTCTCTTTCTCCAAAACCCATACCACTAAAACCAATTCTACCATTTCACAATTACATATGGGTACTCATACCCTTTTTGAGCCTCTCCTCTCAAGGAGGGATTAAACTTCCCCATGGAGGTTCCTACTCCATACCATCCCCAACAAGGGATGCTCTTCCCAACTTGGGTGAGCCTATCCCTACACAACCCTTTTTCCCATAACACATAATACATCAAAAACACAAGAAGATATGCTCCAAGAGCAATTTGAAATAAACATACAAATCAAACACAATAGATAAAGTTTCAAGCACATATTTTCACCTACACATATAATCTTTCAAATACAAACATGAAGAAGTAGAAAACAAAAGTGTTGAATCTACCTTAAAATCAAGCTCAAGGAAAGATGGGTTGAGGATCCAGACAACTCCTCTTCTTCCAATATTTTTCTTCCAACTCCTCACTCCCACCAAAATTCAACCAAAATCAAGAATGCAAAAGAATCCCCTAACCTTTGTTTTGAGTTTGCTTTATAGAAAATCAAGTTTTAATTCCTTTGAATAGGGAGCTGACATTTGTCAACCTTCCATTCACCCTCCCAGGCACACTCACCCATGTGTTTTCACACATGTGTGAGGACTTGGGAGACTTCCAAGACAACATGGAGAAGTGGGATTGGAAAGGGACTAGTCCCCATCCCACTTCCCAAACCTTATTTTCGTCAAACCTCTTTAAGGCCTCAAAAAGAGTGCCCTATCTTGAGACTGACCCATGATTTTGAGCTAAAAAGGTACCTAACCCGTAGGTACCTACCCTAGGGACCTTAAACCCTTAAAAACACTTTAAAAATATCACTTTTCAATCCCCAAAAAGTGCCTAAAAGTTCAAATCCGAGTTTGTCCACTTGGATAGACAACTCACCTCCTGGATGGACTGACGTGGCAATAAAAAAACCAAATTAAAAACATTCACAAATACAATCAATAATTACATGATGGAACTATAGTCCCTTCATATGGACTTTAGCTCGGTTTCACTGGTTAATTCACATAGGGTTCCCAAGAGTTGCCTCCAATTTCCATTGGCCATGGAAAATGTACCTACACACTCAATACACATGTTAATCCATCCAAGTAAATCATATTCATATAATAATCAAATCATTTGAATCACAATTTCATTCACACAAGTTTCATAATTTGTATAGCATAAAGATCCTATATCATAATTGAAATATCATTAGCCACCTATCTTATCTCATTTTCATTAACCTTAATTTTCATACTCATCTAATTGCAACATGATTGGTCCACAATACTTGTTTCATTCTTTCATCATTAAGTTTTTAGATTCAAATTAAACAAACTCAATAACCAACATAAAATTAGATCAATCATTATAGTTAGCTAGCATGTCGCATAATCAAAATCAAATAATCATATGAACTTAAATGTTTAAATATTATGTCATCAACGTTATCAATAGGGATAGACAATAACCAAACTCAAAATAATCCAAGTACTAGATGTAGCATAGTCATAACAAAATCATCACATGAACACAAATGTCTAAATCTCCTATCATCAATGATATCATTAGGCATAATCAATAATTAAACTTAAAACAGTCCACATATTGGGTGTAGCATAGAGGTGGGCCTCACAAAATTCCACAACCAAGCCCTCTACATAGAGGTTGGTGTTTATAAAACCATGGTAAAATGAGTACTAATAGATAATGGTGTAGGTTTAAATATCTGTACCTTAAAATTTATCAAACAATTGGGGTATTCTGATGATGTGATATAAAAAATGAAAGAGTATCACCATAAGGGTCAATGATGACCTTGAAGGAAATTCTGAAGGAATAATCAGGCTACTAGTGCAGATAGGACCGACCATCACAAAAACTACTTTTCATGTATTGTACCTTGAGTTTCCATACAACCTCCTTCTGGGATGCCCTTGGATCTATGCATTACAAGTATTCCCTTCCACTTTTCATCAGTGCCTAAAGATTCCCCATGAAGGAAAAGAGGTAACACTATATGCTAATCCTGAGCCTTTCTATTTTTGTGCAAAGTTGGAAGTGAAGTACAATAAGATCCAACGTGTGCCTAGCAATGACATAGCCTTCCATTAATTTTCTAATGTCGACCCTTCCATGCTTCTGTCAACCTCAACCAAGAACACATCTAGTGAGAAACCAAAAACAAAAGCCAAAATTCAAGTACTTGACAAAGGTAATGGGAATTACCATTTCAACCAAGCATTCTTCATCGGCATGCTTCCACCAATGCTTAGAGTCTATGGAGTTCCAAAAGAGATCAAGATAGTGCAAATGATAGCCAATCCCACGATATTCACTAGGTGGGGAGACATGAAATACAAAGAAATATTTGAGGACTTCTCATCCATGATCTACAAGGAGGACTGAGAAGAACCAGAGATGCCAAAACCCATTTCAATTGATCCTAGCACTAGAGGTTATCAATTAGATAAATATATGGGATATAATGGAATAGGTGGCCTTGGCCTATACAAACAAGGCCAATCAGAGCCTATCATAGTCGAACAAAGGAAGAAAAATATGGGGCTAAGTTATAAGCCAAAATATGTGGTTATTCTAAAAACTAGATGAACCTCTTGGAAGAAATGAGAAACTTCTACTAGCATTAAGACACTAGATATCTATCATATCATGGATAGCGAGTTACCCATCGAAGACTTATTCGACAACTTTAGCATTAATAGGTTCCCTCTCTAGTATATTGAAACCATTCCCAACATCTATTACCATTCTAGAATAGACTCTAATGAATACAAATGGGATTATCCTTCCTTCGTCACTGAATATGATTCCCCCACTTCTAGTAATGATGACCTAGATACCTAGTGGGAGAAAGACACTAGATCCATACTGAACCTTTCACCCAATTTCGTAAGATTTGTAGACCAAGATGATAGCCTCCCACTCTATTACCTACAACTCATAGATTGGGATCAACAACAACATACACCTATTCTGGATCAATTCCAAAATGATGAGGCAATCACAGAGTTCATGGGACTTCGAATAGACATACCAGTAGGAGACCACAAAATAGGGTTTGTCATGGAACTTGAATAGGAGGCATACTTTGGTGGAGATATTGAACCTTCCAGTAGCAAAAATGAGAGAAAAAAAAAACAATAAACACAAGGTACCTTAGAGAAAACCACATTGTGGCTCTATCAGATCCAGAAAAGAAGAAGATAAAGGAAACATCTGAAGGTAAAAACCTCCAAGAGGCACCCACGGATGGAGGGTTCAATATCCCCATATCAAAGTATAAAGAAATATCAACACTCATAGTAGAAGAAGCAGTTTCTAAAATTTCACAGCTTTCATCAATGAGAGAAAGGTAAACTTTGCTTGGACCTATGCTAATATGCCTAGACTAGATCTAGCATTGGTAGTACATCATTTAGCTGTAGTCCCTAGAGAAAATCCTATAAGGCAAAAAGCTAGAGAAATGCATCCTCAAATAGCATTACTAGTAAAGGTAGAGCTAAATAAACTACTAGATGTTGGTTTTATTAGACCCATCAACTATTCGCAACATATATCTAATATAGTACCAGTATCAAAGCCTACTAGGGGCATTAGGATCTATACATATTTCAGGGACTTGAGAAAAGCTTTTCCAAAGGATGACTTCACATTGCCAAGCATAGACATGATCATGGATCTAACAATAGGGAATGAGATGCTATCCTTAATGGATGGTTTCTCCAGATACAACCAGATAAAAATCTCTCGAGATGACCACCACAAATCAACATTTACTTGTGCTTGGGGGACCTTTTTCTAGAATATAATGTCATTTGGTCTAAAGAATGTAGGAGCAACATATCAAAGATCCATGAAAAACATCTTCCATGATATGCTACACACAATCATGAAAGATTACGTGGAAAAAATTCTAGAAAAATCAGTCGAAAGAGAAGATCACTTGTCAAATATTGCAAGAATGTTTGATTAGCTTGAGAAATATAATATGAGACTCAACCCTAAGAAGTGTGTATTTTGAGTAACATCCAATAAACTATTAGGGTAAATAGTATCAAGAAGGGGTATCGAAGTGGATCCTGCAAAGGTAAAATCTATTCTAGACATGCCTCAACCAAAGACACTGAAATAGTTAAGGAGCCTATAAGGGAAGTTGCAATCCATTAGGCGATTTATCGCATAATTGGCATACAAATGTCACCCTTTCACTCATCTCCTACACAAGGGAATCACCATCAAGTGGGATGGGAGATATGACCAAGTGCTACGACAAGTCAAGAAATACCTACTTACTCCTTTTGTACTCATGCCGCCTATCCCAAACGAGGGAATTATATTATATGTTTCTACCACACAAATAGCACTGGGAGCTCTTCTATCCCAAATAGATGATGAAAATAAAGAAAGGGTAGTATACTACATCAGCAGAACATTGGTGGGCTATGAACTAAGCTACTCACCCATAGAAAGAGCATGTCTCTTAGTCATGTTTTCAACACAAAAACTGAGACATTACATCTTAAACAAAAAACTCTAGCTGATTTCCAAGGTAGACCCACTCAATTACCTACTAGAAAAAGAATCCCTAACAAGCCAAATCGCAAAATGGGTAATGATCCTAAGTAAATTTGACATAGAGTATGTGGATAGAAGAGATATCAAGGGGAAAATCATAGCAAACCAACTGGATGAAGTACCCATAGATGATCACAAACCTCTTAGATTGGATTTTACCGATGAGAGTATCCTAATGACAGAACATACAGGCCATTGGACTCTCTACTTTGATGGATCCCACACTCAACATGGGTTTGGAATAGGTGTTTTATTTCTTACACCATAAGGAGATAGTATACCCAGGGCCTACAAGATTGATTTCCCTTGCACAAACAACATCTTAGAATATGAATCTTTGATCACAAGGCTAAAAATGGCTATTGAATGGAGAATAAAGGAGCTACATGTCTTCAGAGACTCTCAACTAGTAGCCAGATAGGTGAATGATGAGTACCGGACCAAAGATGACAAACTGATGCCATATAAAAGGATGGTGGAAAACTTCAAGGATTACTTTTTCAAAATAACTTTTGAGCAAGTTCCATAGATCAAAAATAGAGTTTTCGATGCAATGACAACAATAGGCTCACTTCCTAATATTCCAAAAAATGTTCCTAAGTATGAGTTACTCACTAAACAATTGTTTGTACCAACGTTCAACATCACAGAACTAGTATTGGTATGTGTTGTTGTTGGTCCTAATTCCCCATGGTACCAAGATAATTCTGACTATATCCAACATAGTATCATACCACCTGACCTAATGACCACTCAAAAGAAAACCTTCACCCATAAAACTTCTCAATTTACCATTCTAGGAAATACCCTATACCCTTGTAGTATAGATGGTATGTTACTCTAGTGATTTAATGCAAAAGAATCATAAACAACCTTACAAGAGGTACATGAAGGTGTTTGTGGGTCCCACACTAGCGGACCTAACCTAGTCAAAAAACTACTTAGAACAAGATACTACTGGCCCTCCATGGAACAATAATGCATACAATACTCTAGAAAGTGTTAGCAATGTCAACAACACAACGATCTTGTTCATGCACTAGCACAGGAATTGAGACCCATCATCACACCATGGCCTTTCGTGCAATGGGGATTAGACTTGGTAGGAAAGATATCACCTACCTCATCCAATGGGCACAAATTCATTATCACAGCAACAAAGTATTTCACTAAATGGATAGAGGAAATTCCATTGACCTATATCACCAACAAACAGATATCAAAATTCATTTTGAATTATCTAATCTATAGGTATGGAATTCCCCAAACAATAATAACCAACAATGGAGCCCCATTCAAGAATCAAGATTTCCAAGAACTTTGTTCCCAATTTTCTATCCAACATAGATTTTCCACGCCCTATTACCCCCAAGGAAATCGTCAAGATGAGGTGTCTAACAAAACCATATTGAAAATACTTAAAAAACTGTTAATGAAGTCGGTTGTGATTGGAATTTGCAGCTAAATCCAACCCTATGGGCATATCAAACTGTTGACGATGATTTTACTCGCAACAAATAAGGAAAATAAATTCTTCATAGACAATACCGCAAAGAGCCTATCCTTCTTGAAAGATATGGAACAAAGAGAACCTAAAGGGGAATTATGCTTTAACATGAAAATATTGGCTTTAGTTCAATCCCAAGTCTATGATAACTAGGTCATGTTGGCACTAGGGTCGCTCTTGGGTACTGGTGTGATATTTGTTGTTAATCTCAAAGGGACTACTATTTTGGATTAAATATTCTAGGAATTGAATTTTCAATTGGATCATAAAGACAATAATCATGAAATCAAAATATTTGCAATAATATTTCATGAATCATCACAAATTATTTTCTATCACTTAAGTAGATTTAGCATTAAGCATTCAACAATTTCATGGAAAACAAAGGATTTTCAATAAAATTCCATCCATTCATTCAAATTTTGGAACATTTTCAAGAATTTAAACATCTACTCTAAAATAAAGCATAAAAATATTGAAAATTAAAAGTTTCTCCCAGTTATTCTCCATGCATGCCCCAAAGAATCAATTAAAATAGAGAAAACCAATTTATACTTCACCAAATTGCTTCACAGCTACATATAAAATGGTGTGAGCTTTTACAGAGAGGGGTTTCATTTATGGACACTAAGTAGGTTTTGTATGCGCCCATAAATGGCACAACATACAGTCTTGTTCAGATGAACTAACAAAACCAACTACAAAAGATACATGAGATAGGTAGCTATCTAATTAGCTCTGATATTAATCAATGTCTATGTGCATACAATTTTTTACACTGAAATGGTTTAGAAACATGAAAAAGGAACAAAACTTGAAAAAAAATTATGCTCTTCTGACATCCACAAATTCTAAAAAAATAAAAAAAGGGATCCTCTGGCCTTTTATAGAACACAAGGCTTAGATAGGATAAGAAAAATACATGAGAGGAAATCCAAGGGACCAATCACATCAAGGCATGTGGAATGTAGTGACCAAAAGGAGAATTGCAATCGAAGTCAAAAGAATTCAACTCCAATTACGCATTGAAGCTCTTCGGGTGTTAATCTTTAATCATCAAGGTTCTTTCTTTGAATCAAACAAATATGTTCAAACAAAATATAAGAAATTCTCTCAAAAATGGAGTGATCAGGTGGAAGTATTATTCCTACATTTCAGGTTCCTTGATTCAAACATTCTTGGAATGAGTTACTCTCATAATAAGTACACTTCTATACTGCATGCTTGAACTCTAGTATCCTGAGATTTCGATATCTAGCACATATTTATAATGAAATCCATTCCAACATGAGTTTTTAAAGTGCATCATTGAACCTAGTAACATCATTAGATTTGTTCGCAAATACAATTTTCCTGACCGTCCATACCCAAATTTTGCATTGGAATCTATATCTCCTACAATCACAAATTCCACACATTAAATCCCTTTAGAGGAAAGAAAACATTCATAACATATCATGTAAATAAAACCATTATCCAAATGTTAGTACAAAATCTTGTAAATAATACGCTTTCTAGCATATCATGAATCCTCACATATATATTGGATTACTGGAATCATTAGATAATATCAGAATTTTAAAATTTTCATTTCACATTGCAACCCAGTACCTAATACCCAATATTTATCTTTACCCACAAACTTTCCCGGACTTTGGTTATACCAGACTTCCATTTTACCAGAGTACAAACATCAGACCAGAGCCTTTCATTCAAACTTGCATTACCTTTTTCCTTTTCAAATGTTTCCGATACCTGGTATCTAGTGCTTGAAACACTTACATTACAAAGTACTTTTATATTAAAAATTTCTCTTTGCTCTTCACTTCTGGTGGTCTTTCAATTTGCTAGCTCCTGCTAGAAGAGTTATTTTTTCACTTGGGTCCTGAAGTCTTTCAGTCTTGGGGCATGTTGTGAAACCAAACAACACAAACTATCATATGAATACCTACTATTTCCACACTATTTTCCTTGGTCTATGGATCAGACGTTGTCTAACCTATCGAGGTCAAAATACCCTCATTGCGAGTCTCATTGAAGGGAATGGTCAACAATGAATAATACAAGGTAGCAAAACTAAATGAATTAGAGCTCCTAGATGAAAAGCATTTGAGTATGTTAAACCATTTGTAGGTTTATCAGAATCGGCTTAAATAAAACTATGAAAAAATGATCAAGGATAGGAACTTTCAAGTTTATGACTTATTTCTCAAAGAGAATCAGAAGATACAACTAAATTAGGACGGAAAAGGAAAATTTGAACCCAACTAGTTAGGCTCGTTCATCATCACAACAAGCTACAACTCTGGGACCTTTCAGTTGGCTACTCTTGAAGGAGAACCTTTGGCTAAACCACTAAACAATAGCCGCCTTAAGAAGTTATACACATGAAGCACGTTAGAATACCCCAGGTAAAAGGGTAAAAGTCCAAAAAAATAGGAAAAAAGATTAAAAAATACAAAAAAAATCAAAAAGCAAGAAAAAAATTAAAGAGAAATAAAACATTCTTTGAGTGAAAACCACTTTGTGGAACTCTTAGAATAGGTACCATAGTGAAAACCTAGCAAACAGGTGCTATGTTTGAATAAAATTTTCATCATTATCTATCGGTACTATCCATAGCATTTACCTATCCATTTTCCTACAACAAAACATGTATCCAACCATGGTTTGTTAGTGATTGAGGAAAGTTGTATTTTCTCCAACTAGGGGAAACTTCCTAAAGTTAGTTGTGGATAATATCTTTGAGCATCCTATCATGGTCAGAAAAAAAAAAAATTCAAAATCATCAGAAAACAACAAAAATCAAAAACATCAGAAAACAAAAAAAATCAAAAACATCGAAAAACAACAAAAATCAAAACATCAGAAAACAACAAAAGATCAAAAACATGCAAAAACATCAAAAATAAAGCATCATCATTGGGTTATTCATTCAATCAAACATTCTAATATATCAACATTTTCTTGAACCTCATAGCTAGTTCAAATAGATTTCCCACAACATATCCTCTAGACACAACAGTGGAATATCGATCTAGATTATCAATATTGTTTATCTAGAAACAATTTATGATTTTAGTCAAATGGTCAAACTATGTGGTCTTTGCATGTACAACATAGGCAAGTATTAACAACACCCAAGACCCTAGGTCAGTCCCCTTAGGTTTCTAACATGCTTTATTTCAACTTAGTAAAAAAAATACAAAATCAAAAAAATAGTAAAAAAGACACAAAATCTGAAAAAACATCCACAAAAAAAGAAAAATGTGAAAAAATTTCAAACCAAGCGAACTAAAAGCCTCTATGTGTACAGCATAGGAAAGGTTTATCTTTGATGAGCCCCCAAGGCCCTAATTTAGTCCCTGGAAAACAACATAAATAACATCATAAAACTCAGAAAATCAAATAGTCCTATCTCCATCATCACAATCCGCAATAAAGTATTCATCCATAATAAGCAAACTGTCATCACTCACACTTTTGACAAAATAGACAAAAAAAAGAAGCAAACAACAACAAGCTAGAACTTTCAATCAAAAAAATTGCATAGATTAGATTACAAATAGATGTAAGAAAATGCCATAGTATTACCTACATATTGTTTGACAACATACCAACAACATCCTAAGCTATGCCTTAATAGATCCGTTCCTATCATAGACATGATCAACATTGGATAATAGACCCACCCTAAACAGATATGGCAAGTGATATAACAACATTATTTTATCTTATTGTAGTCTTATTTTTATGATTTATTTTATTGATTCATTCCTAGGATCTCTTGAGGATGTCCATAAGGATTTAGAGAAGGAATGGGGGAAATTGAGCATCATTTCAATTTTTCGTTTAAAAATATATTTTTGTAATATTACCATGGCAAATACTTGCTTTATTGAGTGTATGAAAGTTGTATTAAAATAGTTCATGAAGTAGTTGCATGTTAGGTGTTCTATACCTCTTTGTGTGACTAGTTCGAAATGTTTTTAATGCAACCCAACCCTATACTTTAAAAAAGTTTCTATATGATTGGTATGAAAAAATATGCTCTTTGTTTGTTGAGTCAAAGTCCACACAATAGATACAAAAGTCACCTTGCTTATTAATACCCTGGTGCATCGTATCTATTTACTACATCAAATAGGATTGTTCAAAATTGTGAACTCTCCACACAAAGTGAAAGAAATACTCATCACTACTAACAACATCAAATATTTCTTTTGACTAACATCCACCATGCATAACAATATCATTAGTACCATATCCATTCTGAATCCATAGTGTTTTCAATACATATCATAATGATAATAACCCAATAAAAACATCATGTATCATGAATAGCATACATCATCATACATCATCATCATATAAATATAATGAAGCTGAATCGAAGAAGGTATATCTCATATATATCATCATGAAAAAATAGAGTAAATCATCATTAGTGAAACAATTATGATAGGGTAAATACAAAATAATAACATATATAGGAGGCCTCAACTAGGTCGATGATTATATATACAAAACATATGTCTACAATATGTATCAGAGCAATAAACAACATAAAGATCAAGTAAAAAAAGTAAGACCTCGACAGAACCCTATTGACCAGGCTATGGACCACTAAAACAATCTGGCTCTCTCACAGACTGATCACCTACCCCACCACCACCACCACCATCACTCATAGCACTAGGCTCTCCAAACTGTGGACATCGAGTAGTCCTAGGAATAGTGGCATCATATAAAGTCTAATAATAGGTGGAAATCCATAGATACCAATCCTGCTCTACTCTAAAACTATCACACTCTACCCTGAGAGTATCTCTCTCCGCTATAAGCAACTGCACTTGAGCCTTTGTAGCATGTCATCAACTGCTCTCACTATCTCGCTCAGCCCTCAAAATGTCTACCTAAGCCTCTGCAAATCACCGCACTATCTCTACATTTGTAGTAGTAGTCATCTGAGCTAATAGTATATCTCCATCCCTAGGTGGTGGAGGAGGACCCAAAACTTGTCTATGACCCTATGCCTTAGGCATGTACTCATCTTGACCACCCTGAGCCCCATCATTTCGTGTCATATCCAACTGCTCTGTAATAACCTCAATGCGTTGTCACTCCCCACGATGACCTGTAATACCTGCTCTACCCAAAGCGGGATCACCCCCAAGATCGGTGAGTTTCAATGGCTTGCGTCAAGCCCACCACTCATCATAATGAAGAAAAGTACCTAGATCTGCTAAACCAACTGACCAACCCCAACCAACTGGGGCAAGTGCTCTGAACTCAGCAAGAACAATATCTATATTTTCCTGGAGACTCCATACATGAACCTCCCTATTGGTCCAACTGAATCAAGCCTCATAAGCATCAGGAACTTGGCCCTATCTCTCTCCAAACCGGCAACATACTATGTTTGGTAAGTAACACTCTAGCACAAAATAAGAATGACCAATCAACCAACGAGTCTTTCAATAGTAAAAAAGATTATCTAAATCCTCTGGCCATGCCTCACAACCCATATAAGGTCTCCACACAAAACTTGGAATCTCATAAAAAACTCAACGCCAATAACGAAGATCACCAGGCATGGTGTAGTACATAAAATCCCCATAATGATAGGAGTACGAATCATCAGGAGAATGATCTTGTATCCTGTCCAATCGAGAAATGGCATTGTGCTCCCATGCCCAAACATGCAAAAGTGAAACACCTACAAAAATAAATTTCCTAGCCCAATGCACAACCTCGTGCATATCTTTGTATAGGTGGGAAAGAAGACATGCACCCCAAGCATGCCTCATCCCATGCTCAAGCATACTCTCAATACATACACCCAAACCCACAGGAAATTTCTAACCTCTCCTATTAGGAACAACCAATATTGAAATCAAACCACATAGGACAAGTGACATAGGATCTACACTACTAGAAACCTCAGACATATCAATCTATGACTAGCGCACCTCAAAGTGTCTTGCACCTAACACCCATTGCATGGCACAGGTATTGCATTGAACATAATATGTAACAAGCTCGTGATGAATGGGAAGGTGGAGTATCCTCTACAAATCCTCAGGGGTAATAGTCACCTCTCCTGTAGGAAAATGAAATGAGGATGTCTCAGTATGCCACTGCTCCACAAGTACGGTCATCATTGCTATGTGAGTCATGATAGGAGGCATGTAGAAAATATAACGTAGTCCAATGTCATCAAGAAAGTCTAATTTCAACACACAAAAATAGGCAATCAGATCAAACAGGTGTCAAGGACATCTCTCCCTCAACTATAGTAGTTTGAGGCCCACTTGCAATCATTTTAACCCACGAAGCTAGGGTTTCAATCTAAACATGCTAAGCAACACAAAAAACCACAAAACATGATGACAAATGAAATTTAGGATGACAACAAGAAAATTCTAATAGAGTTTAAGGAAAATGAAAGGATTCAAGAAAATGTTAAAAGCGAGCTTTCTAAAGCAAGTGTGAGATTTTAGAGCAAGTGAGAGGTTTTTAGATGCAAGAGTTTAAAGAAAGTGCAAGCTTCTTAAGAAAGGGTGAAGAAACAATCTTGAACAAAAAATAAAATGCAAGGTTTTAGAGCAGAAGCAAGGTTTTATGGAAAGTGCATGAAGCAGAAGTGAGGTTTTTAGTCAAATGCGAGATTTTATGGCAAGTGCAAGGGTTTTCAGGTCAAGTGCAAGGTTCTCGCCTAGAAAAGGTGAGGAAAATGATGCAGATGCTTAGAAATCACCAGAACTTCGCTATTGACTCAAGAAACTTTGTACATGAAATACAAGAATGAAACAAGATGAAAGTGAAAATCGAGAAGGTACATATTGGGCCACCAATGCCTGTGGGCTGTCCAAACTCCTGAACTAGGTCTAAATGATGTGGAGCTCCCTCAAACCTTGGCATTGCTCCACAACCATTGACATAATGGGAAATCTAGAGACAAGAATTAGCTATAAGGTCAAAGCAAAAATGAGCCAATTTGAAGCCTAATTTCCTATATTAACCGTAAAGAAGCCCTAATTTCACCTAGGAAACCCTAATTTTTACTTAGGGAACCTTCCTACTTTCAAATTAGAAGCTCCCAAAACATTGAAACAAGCAACATGGGACCTATAGCTCTAATTTTTCACTCTCAACACATTAGAACTAAAACAAGCCAGTGCCATGAGCTTTCCCTTGAAACTAACCTTATTTTTGACCAACCTCTCAAGGGGGAAACACAAAGTCCTACAATAATTCCGCTAAACACTGGGCCAGAGTGGGGCATAATTTTTTTTTTCAAGAAAACTTGATCTTAAAAACAAAATATTTGAAACAAAGCAACCAATACTTTGTATCAAAGAGGGGCAAATTGTAGTCATGTAAACTTGACCTAACACCTATCACACATATGAAACATCTTGGAACATATCAAAATCATCCTAAAATGTCCCACAACATCTTGGAATCATCTCGCAAAATCTTGAAATCATCCTAAAACATCTCAGAACATCTCAGAATCATCTTGAAACATCCAATAGCATCTCAAAAATATCTCAGAATCATCCTGAAACATCCCACAACATCTTGGAATCATCTTGAAACATCTTGGAACATCTCAGAATCATCCTGAAACATCCCGCAACATTTAAAAAACATCTCAAAACATCTCAGAATCATCCTAAAACGTCCTAAAACATCTTAGAATCATCCCGCAACATCCTGTAAAATCTCATAAACATCACACAACATCAAACAACATCCAAAACCCTAATTTCCTCTATTAATTGAATAATACAACATATTTTATTAATTCACCTTTTCATCATTTAAAAAAAAATAAAAAAAATTATTTATTTAATAAAGTCTTGAAAACTGGAATTCTGCTATTAATTAAATAAAATGAAATTATTCAAATTAATTCACTTTTCCATCATTTTGACCAATTAAATAAATTACATTTATTTAATGAAGTACTAATCCCACTTTATTTCATACCGATTGAATAAATAATGCCAATTATTTAATTACGTCACTAAATCACCTTATTCCTCTAAGTTAATTGAATTATTAATCATAATAATTTAATTGACACTTTCCCCCTAAATTTTGAATAATTAAATCAAACTATTCAAATCATTTATCAAAAATCAAATCAAACTAATGCAACTTTGTTTGTAAAAGTAAAAATTGATTGCACATTCAACTCCAAAAAGGAATTAATTAATTAAATCAATTAATTAATAATTCCTCATCCACTTTCTGAATGAGAAAAGTATGATTGTTGACTAAGCAATCTAATTTTCTGACTAATCAATCTATTTCCTAACCAAGCCATCTAATTCTGATTGAGAAAATTATGCTTCCCTAATTGATCAATCAATCCCTAATGGATCAATCTAAATCCTAAATAACCAATCTATTCCTCAATCACACAAATTGTGCAATCTACTTTGCATAATCTTCTCATGTCTAAATCCTCTCAACACCTTTCAACCGTTGATCTTGATCCAACATTATTGAATCCTGATTGTCGATTCAAAATCTCATTTTCTATATAACAAACCTCTTTCCTCACAAAAAAGGATCAAAGGATCAACATACCTTATGCAATGAAGTACTATCGAGATCACCACTGATAGAGCTTCCAAATACCTTTGGTCAACCAACATAAATATCATTCTTCAAGCTTTCACAACACAACAATGGAGGATTCGCAGTGATACAAACAACCCAACATCATACGAACACACTATGACATGGGATGGTAATATCTCCTTTGCCTTGAACTCATCATGTTAATCTTAGGATTTCATTATGTAATTTCAATAGCTTAGATGGTTCATTTCATGAGTGATGGAATAAGATATTATATTAAGTGTTTTGAATTAGATAGATTCTTAGTTCATTGTGTTTAATCTTGTTTTGCATCTAATGATTTTCCCCCTCGCACAATTACAATCTACCATAATGAATTCTTACATACAATAATCCTAACTTACAAACACCACTTCTAGACTTATTGGATGGGCTACAAACTAAAATCATAGGATCCTCACATGATCAACTTGTTAGATACACAAGACAAGGAAGATGGGGGGTCGAATTAGTTGTGCATTAAAAATTTCAAACCCTTATTAAGCACCAACATGAATGTAGACAAATGGAATATCAATGCATCAACAACCATACACAATAGAACACCAAATTTTATGTGGAAAACCCAATAAGGGAAAAAGCATGGTGAGGATTAGCTCACTATATGAATATCAATAATAATTACAAAAGGCTCACTATTGGAAGGGCTCACTACCCAAAGGAATCACTATCCAAAAGAAGGAAAGGGTCATTACCCAGGATGATCACTTCTTGTGGATTACACAAAGAATAAACATAAATTGTTATGGGGAGATTCACTACCTCAAAGCAACAAGAGAATCCACCACAACCATCTACAAATTTTAGCTCACTACCTCTAGCAAATTTAGGAACACTAAAATGTAGACACCATATGCTCACTACTTTTGGTAGTCTTAGGAATTCTCGCTCGCACTTAGATCACAACATATGACCATGTATAATTTATTTCACACCACTCTTCACACCATGCACTTCTCCAACAATTGGCCTTGCATATATGGGTAAAAGCACAAACCTGTGTCACACTTTCAACCAACTAAATAGTTCCAAGCAAAACAATTTCGACCTAAATAGTTTCCCCTGAAACCACATGGCCTATATATGGCACATAGAGTTTTTGGGAAAACCACTTTCACTTGAAACTAAAAAAATTAAATTTTTCCCTTTGTCACCTTGAAATGTGACTTATTTTATATGTAAGGTTTCAGTTGAAACCCTTTCTATTGAAACTATCTATGTGGCATCCTAGTTGGTAACCAACTCACCCTTTTTTAGAATATTTTGAAACTCTCAACTTTAACTAAATATTTCTTTAGTCATAATGATTTAAAAAAAAAAAAAAACTCTTTTGTAGATCTTAGAGTGGTGAATCCAAATATGTATTTTTTGATTAGTTTTAATATATATTTTTTAAATAATGCAAGTAGGTTATCAAAGCTATAAAAGAGACTTATTAGAAATTTTAAAAAATAGTAAAAAATATGTGGTGTACTAGAAAAGAGAATCTTCTTCAAAAGGGTATAATTTATTTTTTGAAAATGATAAAAAAAGGTAGACAACAGTTGGCATCAAATGAAAACTATCAAATTCAGGAAAGTTTGACTTTAAAACATTATTACAAGAAAAATATACATTAAAATTTCAAATTTTTTTATGCACTAAATATTAAATTTACCTATTTGGAGAAAAAAATAAGGGAAAAATGATGTTTTTTTCTATTTTTTTCTTAATGTCAACTGAACGTCACTTTTTCCTAAATTTTTTAGCATTTCAAATTTTTTTGCTTAAATTGATAAAAAATAATCAAAACAATTTTTAAAAAATCTGAAAAATTATAGGAATAAACTTCATTAACAGTTATACATTTCATTAGTTTACATCATTTTGAAATTAAAAACATAAAGATAACCTTTATGTGGTCAAAGTTTAGAATTTTTTTTGGTGTTGGTTGGCTCCTTTATAAAGTGTGATACAAGTTTTTACTTTTACCCATATATCTTCCACAACCATGAATAACCTTCTCCAAGTTGGCTTCAATGAAATGTATGCACCTCAAATGTGCAACCACCAAATAGGTTGGCACCAAACACTTCTATCTAGTGGAAAGAAGTCAAGGCAGACCATACCAAGGGTTAACCAGGACCCTGTAATGTTGTAAAATTGCACCCCTTGGATTTTCACATACATTCTTGTATCCACTTTAGTGTAAACTCCCTTAGCATTTGTGTAGGTTCATTTTGGCCCCTACATCAGCCTTTTCCCCTCTCAAGATGCTCAAAACCCCCTTTCAATAGCTACTTTTATTCATCGGCTTTACATCAAACCTTGTGATTTTCCAATTCTAGTCATTTTGTAGTGTGATGTGTCTAGACACTAGCATGCCACATGGATGTCCATGTGTTGCACTAGAATCTTGTGACATTTCAACATTCAAATGACTATTTCTGAGTGCCTTGCCACTTGTCAACTAATTTTTTCAATGGTAATATCCTAGGATGCCTTGTAATGGCTCGAGAAGATTCTTTTCCCTCCTATTCTCTCTTTAAAATCTTTCTTTTCAATCCATTTGGTCTTCTTGGGTTCTATCTTGAACTCTCTTCTCCTTCTTGGATATTCTCTTCTCACTCTCTCAAAATGGTATAGCTCTCTATAGATTTCTGTAGCAGCCTCAAGCTCTTACAACACTCTTCACAACTCTCTTGGCTCTCACAGCTATCTTTCCCTCTCTCGGGCTTCCTTAAGCCTTATAGGTGATATATATCTTGCTTACCTTGTATCTTTGAGCATCTTGGGATTTCTCACATCCCCTATCTATTGCATCTCTATTTTGTGATATGGGTTCTCCTCCTTGAGTAAGGTTTTATTTTATCACTCTTTTATTCATTTCATTTCTACTTATTATTTCCCTCTATCTATCTGGTTGTTTGTGAAGGTGGGAACACCAAAATAGGTGTTTGATTGCAACAAGCCCCCAAACAACCCCAACATTTTCCCTTGATCTTATGTGTGCAAGCATTAAAGACATTTCTTTGTTGGAGGCTTCATTGCTTGGTCTACTATGAACATTTTATTTTCCTTCCTTAGTTTTATCATTTACATTTAGTTCACTTTACTTTATTTCAGTTATGTTATTCTCTATTACTTTCTTACATTTTGGAAGTTCTTAGTAATTTGATTACTAGTAGTCACTTTATCATTTTCTATGATATTCTTAGTTTTTGGTCTGTATGAGATGCCAATACACCTCTGTGATGCCAGTGAGTCACATTGTAGTCCATATAATATGCTTTGGTCCTTGGCTGAAAACTTGCTAGTTTTTTCAAAAAACCTTTGTGACCTACTTTTTCTAATTCTAGAACTCTCACTCTATTCCTTGAGGGAGTTTAGGGAATTTCACTCCCTGGTATTCTCTTGAGAACATAGAGACTCATGAGAAATGAATCCCCCTTCTCTACATTTTGGTGAACCTAACATGAAAACACCTTCCCCAATTTTTTTTTGGGGGGTGATGCCCTGAACCACTTTTCATATTGTCATAGTGATATGCCAGCCTTCAGCTGACTTTTCTATATCTCTTTTAAAAAAAATTAATTTCTATATTTCTTCCATTTATCTCTTTCCTTCTTTGTTAAGAAACTTCAAGTTCTCTTACAAGCATGTGAAAGAAATTTTTTCTCTCCTTTCTTATTATTCTTTGTTGATCCATCTTCTAAAATTCCTTCTAAGGATATTTTGGTGCAAGAGAATGAAATCATTGATACTTTTCTTAGTGTTACTCTACCTTATTTTTATTCCAATGCACTCTCTTTTAGAGATGATGCATTAGTGAATGGTGAATCTCTTCTCTATTCAAATGCAATCTCTTCTAGAGATGATGGACCTTAGTGAATGATGAAATTCCTCTCACATCAGATCTTCCAGGGATAGATGTTGAGTGCATTTATTCAAATGATTCCTCTATAAGTTTTGATGAATCTAAAAAGGTAATCTATGTCTTTGTCTCCCCTCAAAGGAATAAGAAACCCATCATTTATGTAACTCTAGCTAGTCCTTCTCCTAAAAGGATTTGTTCTATTAATGGTGTTCCATTTGATAGTGATGTTGGGAGATTGTTGGATGATGTGGATGTGTTGTTGATATGTAGTTTCCATTCATGTCAACACTATTAACATTTGGTGTATCTATTATTGTATATGTCAAGGATATTGAAAAATTTATAAGGAAAAGTGTTCCAAGATCCTAGTGGAACTGCATAGGTCATAAAGGCATTTTGTTATGAAATAACTTGCACAATAGGAGAATATGATATGAAATATGCTGCAAATACTTGATAATAACTGAGAATAACAAGCCACTTTGAGGGGGAAAACCTCCAAATATCTCTAATGAGAACACACTTCACTTGATGATGAAATAAGACTCACAACCTCCTATATATACCTATTTATGCCAAGGATATCACCTAGGCCGACC